>VDFB02379711.1:60889342-61028388 GCA_007258455.2 Sequoia sempervirens
GTGCTTGAAATTGCTATGCCAATTTTGAAAAGTTTCGGGGCTGATCCGGGAACTCTAAGTGCCTCAAATCTAACTCGGAAGATTTTTAGGTGCAAATCTAGGAAACTAAAATTGTAATATCTTTCAACCCAGAAATAGAAAATAAAAACCATAAATTGGGAATTTCATTATGATGAAAAGGGTATCCAAAAATGTAAAAACATCTAAAAATTGAGAAACTTGAAATTTAACTATTTTTGGGTGATGCAAGATTGTCCTTACACCACTGGATGCTCCTACATCAGTTTGTCTCACCGACAGTGTGGGATTCGTTTGGCATGACTCCTGGAAAAAGGTGGGCTCGGGGTAACCTAATGACTTTAGTGTGAAGTCTTGGCGATAGGTGTTGGTCTGGTCAATGGCTGTGTGACTTTGGTGTAACATAAGAGGCTCAGTGTAACCTCTTGGTGACAGTGGTATGTCTGGCCAATAAAGCAACATGTGATTGGGTGTTTTCAGTGAGGCTCTTAGTGAATGGAGTCATCGAAGAAACACAAGAACTTTAGTATGAAGTCTCAGCGAATGTGGAATGTCTGGCCAATGGAAGGACTTTTCAATATGACTCTTGAGCTCGGTATGAAGTCTTAGCGAACATGATATGTCTTGCGGACTGTTGTTTGGTGTTCAGTATAACATGAAGCTCGGTATGATGTCTCATCAAATGATGATTGTCTTTCCAATGAGAATGCTGAGGTTGATGTGACTTGAAGACTTCGGTGTAATGTCCGGGTGAAGAGTGATAGTCTTGCCGACTGATGAACTCTTCGGAATACCTTTTGATCTTCGGTGTGAGGTCTTGGCGACATGGAAAAGTCTTAGTGATAGCTCTCTGGACTCGATGTAACCTCTTGCTAATAGGGATGACTCTTGGCGATATCAAATGCTAGTTGTGTTGGCATCGGGGAGGCATGGTTAGTGTCTCACCGACATGACAACACAGGTTGAACGCCCTTGAACATGGTGTGACCTAGACGTATTATCTTCTATGCAAGGAAGTGGAAACATCTACAATGTTGAGCTAGATGATTCGACAGTTGTGATCCGATAGTTAGAAACAAATCGATTCATAGAGCCTATTGAGAAGGAAGCTAAGAAGCTGAAGAGCCAATGAGTGGTGAAGGCCGAGAGGTTGGCTGTATGGTCGGGGGCCTTGAGGCCAGAACAGAGGAGAAGAGAGATTTCTAGATCATGAATCAGGTTTGACTTCTCTTATTTTGATCTGCATTGTATATGTGATGGTATTGTAACAGTGCGAAGATCGTTTAGTTTGAGAGGGTGATCAAAAACTGTACAGAGAGATCTGTTGCTACCAGTTGTATCCAGAATGAACAAGATGTAATCTCTTAAAGGCTAAAATCCTAAAACTATATTGTAACTTTTTGTTGCTGAAAAATACAATGGCTCTATCTTTGGAGTGTGGGGTTTTTCACCCGAAAGGGTTTTCCCCACGTAAAATCTTTCTTTTCTATTTTTTGTAGTATCTTTCATCTGTGTTGTTGCTTGCTATTGAATTCACATGTGTTTCTCTCAAATGGATCAATGTGGGAAATGAACTGTGTCTATTTCCACATTAGGACATAGTTGTATGTATCTTTGAGGTAATCAAATCGGAATGAAAGTTACCGAAGGCACTACTGTTTGGAGTTTCTATGAGATGTGCTCCATTGCAATTTCCTTACAATTTTTTGTATCTTCCTCTATGTTCAACTCTGAAGTAGACATCTCCACATGCATTTCTTCCTTGTTCTTCAGGGTCATTCCCTGAATTTTTTCTAGGTCTTCTACTTTTTCAACACCCTCCTTCTTGAGCCTCTTGAGATCATTTTGATCTCTTGCCCATAAGGGTTGTCACTCCTCATTTTTTTCTAAGTTCCTTATTGAACAATGTAGCCAATGTGACTTTATTTTCCTCAGACCAAGGAGCACTTATCTTCTCCAATGCATAGGCCTTGAATTTGGCTTCTTCTTCTATAGGTTCTTGTCTCCTCTCTATCAAAACATTCCATAGTTATGTAGGAAACTATTTCTCTATGTTCTACATATCAACTTCAAAAAATAATATATTTAACTAATAGCATCATCTATGGCATCCCTGTTCACCTCTTTAGCCTCATTATACAATGTTGTAGTTTCCACTAACATATCATGTTAAACAATGCCCTTAAAATGTACATCTAATTTCATAGGACTACATGGTATCTTACCGAATTCATCTTAGTTTGCTTCTTCTTCTCTCATAATGTCCTTTTCTTGCTTACTTATGATTTCTTCTCTCTTAACTCCATTTTGAAGCACTCTTTTTTATTTTACCACCTCAGCTTCACTATTTGTGTCAATGATATCAAACTTCTTCCTCTTTGTACCATCTTCACCTTTTTTCTTATGGACCAGTTGTGGTCCTTCTTCTTCTACTTCTTCATCTTCAACATTGACACCAAAATATTGCTCTCTAATGGCTTTTGTCTTCACTCTTCTTCTCATAAGGCCAATTTGATGTGTTTCTAGAGTACCCTTTTCTTTCTCAATCCTCTTTTCTTATTTTTCTAAAGAGGATTTATCCTTTATGAGAGAACTTTTTTTCTTCTGTAGGAGTATTGGTCTCCTTCCTCTTTGTTCCACTAGATGAAAGTATAGTCCTCGAGGATTTCTAAGTGGCTAGAGGAGTAGTAGCTACTTTACCAGATCTCCTCACACTTGATGAGCTTCATGGAGCTTCAAATTTAGCCTTAGCTACCTCAACTTGTATTGATGTGAGGCACTTCGCCTCTACAAATTGTGCAGTAATTTTCTCCACATTCTTCTTTATTTGTGGTTGCCTTTGCTCCATGTGGACCTTCATTTATTTTTCTCCATCTTCTTGCTTCTACACCAATTTTTACTAAAGGTTTTCAAGCTTCATTCTATTGGTGTGATTGTCTTGATCTCTTCTTTCCTATCTCATCTTCTCCAAGAATGTGGAAAGGAGGGTAATATCTATTTTCTTATTTCCATTATCTTGTTTATGTGGTAGAATTTAGATTTTCCTTCCACTCTACTTTTTATGTCTACTTTCTATTTCTTTATCATTTCTATACCTTGTGGTCTATTAGCTATCCATGAAGGTGGAAACACGAAAATGGAGGTTTGACTTCAACAAGCTAAAAAATCCAACCACATAAAATTTCCTATCACTTTTTGTGTAGGCATAGGATATTTGCGACGAGATTGTAGGAGAACTAGACCTTCAGTGACTTGTTCTTCTTCTTCATTTCTCTTGTCATTTCATCATTAGATAGTTTATATTTTAAGTTAAAGTATTCTTCTTGTTATTTAAATTCATTTAATGCACTTATCTACCCTCTGTTAAATTGTCAAACTATTGAATTGAGGTTCTTGAGTCATTAGCACACCCTATGAGTTTCATTCTATGAACTTTGTTCTATGTTCGTATGAGATACCAACGTGTCTCTGAGATGACAACACACGTCGCTACCATCTATGTCCCATGCTAATGTCCTCTAGCCGAGAGCTAGTAAGTTTACAATCTGAGACCTTTGTGGTATGCTCACCCATTTCCCAAAATATTTCACCATAAAACATAGAACGTATAGTCTAGATTGTCCTTCCTTTTGATCATTTTCCTTTTACGTTTATTTAGAGGTGACCAAGTGAAATTCACTCCCTATTGACTCTTACTTGTCCTAGAGACATGGGAGTAGTGAATCCCCTCCTTCAAATTTTGTTGTTCAAACTTGATGCATGAACTTTCTTCTTTTCCTTTCTTTGTATCAAAATTTGTTCTCTTGATTCTTGGGTGTCTTATAGATTAGAGTGTTGTGAATATTTTATGAGATTTACAACCCAATTTGCAACCTATAGGTTTTTTGTTAGAAGAATCTTTTGACACACAAAGATTAAATAAAGGAAGCTTAGTCTTGTTTGAAAGCCTTCTTCCAATTTGGTCACATAGTCCTCTACATCTTTTGATTTGGTCCCATCTGGGTACATGAACTTGATCTCATTCATGCATGTCTCCTACAAAAATTGTGAGTCTTGTTCATGACATAGTTTTTACCTCACATAATCTGCCCTTAAATAGTCAACCTTATCCTCTTTACATTCTTGTTAAGATCAATGATAACATCATCACAAATTTTATGGTTGATCAAGTTAAGTGAATGTAGTCATAGAGGAGATCTTATTCATTAATCTAGTCTTCATAAAGAAAATTATCATGAATCACATGCCATTCTCTATACCCATAAGAAATTTTCAGCACCATTTCATTGTTGGTCTTGGTAGGGCTTAAGTCTGTAAATGCCTCGTTTGTAGCGATTTAAAATTTTGACTTATTCAAGGATGGGATAGGAATTCCATGGCTATGCTCCATCAATTTGGTCACCTCTATTGTCCACAAGTGTTTGAAATTCACCCATGAGGGTGTAGTGTAGGTTGTTCATGATACTAGCTATATAAACAATTGGTACCATGTGGGGCTTTTTCTTTGGATCACTTTTGGTGTTCCCCTTTTGGACCACTCCCTCCGAGGGGGATCTCTTGTATCAAGCTTTTGTTAGATACAAGATTGGGGGATCAATATGAAAGCTAGTTTTCCCGTGTCTCCCCATGTAGTCTCTATGAAGGCTTATATGCGTGGGAAACAACAAGCTACCTCTTCTACCCCATCAAAAGGTAAGGAGAATCTTGATCTTGCTTTGAAGCCTTTTCCTTCTTCCTCTTTTGGACCATCTTCTTCTTCTTCCCATCCTTTGGTAAGCCCTCAATTCCTTCTCCTACGCCTTGCCTAAGAAATGGAAGAGTTCCTATGTGGTAGAAGTCGAAGCATCAGGCTTTCTAGTTGCCTATTTTTTGCACAGCTCCCTGACCCACCCTATATTGCAAGGGGGAGCATGATCAAGAAGTTTTACAATATGGAACATGGGTTATACATGGATAAATTTTTATTTGAAAGCCTAGACCTTTGATTTTCACCCTAAAGGCCCTTTTATTCTCAATACCCCATGTGTCTAAAACTCACCTTTATAAATCTAGCATTTAGACCATTTTTGAAAGATATTGCTACACAAATTGAGAAAGTCATATGGTGCAAAAAAAACTCTGATAAATTTATCAACTTAAGATTTCAACCAAGTGTATCTGTGGAAATTGACTTGAACAAACCTTTTCCAAAAAAAAAAAAAACTATTTGATCTAGACTTCGAGTTGGATCAACCAATAGTGTACTTGAATAGGCCAAATGCATGCTCTTTTTATCGACAAGATGGCCATTTGATCTAAAATTGTACTATTAGGAAAAATAGGTCATCTTCATCATTGCCCCAAGTTGCTCCAACCAAGGTAGCCAATAGTCCCATTGCATAGTCATTCATTGAGAAACCTTGTCGTCTTCCCTACAAGAAAACATAATTCTTCATTCTTTTGTCTATTCCCCTTTGTCTAGACCTCCTCATGCTGAAAATGCATCTTACAAAGATGCTATTATGACTGATGAGTGGAGGAATCTTCGGAAGAGGAAGGAACCATATCCTTCTTCCATTTCCCACCCTCCTCTCAATGAGCCTTCCCACCCTTCCTCTCTTGGGTTATGTAAATCCCCTATCAGATCCATTTCTCCTCCTAATTCTAGATAGAGGCCTAGGTCTCCTCCTACTAGTTCGAATGAAAAATTTAACAATAATAAAAAAGTTTCAATATCCACTCATTTTGAAGTCTTTCCACAAGAGGATGATAACCCTCTAGTTGGTTCATCATGAATTGTAATATATTATCTTGGAATGTGAGAGGGATTTCGTACCCTCATAAAAAATTTAATGTCAAAGATACTAAAGAGAAATGAAAATCAGATCTTCTTTTCTTACAACAAGTCATTGATCAATAAAAATCATTTAGATGTGACTATTTTATGTTGCAAGAATGGAAGATAAATGAAGTGTTGTCATTGATGTCAATTGGTCAGCTGGTTATCTACTAGTTGATGTTGATTGTATATGTTGAGGATATTGAGAAAATTATATTAAAAGAAGGTTATTGGTTTTGGTGCTTGTGAACTATGTTTTTGTTGTGTATAGATTGAGGTCCAGGAGAATTGTTGCTAGTTTGAATTTCTCTTTGATGAATTCTTATGGCATATGGTTCAAGAATTGTGTTTCCCTAGTTCTATTGAAGTTGGTTTTGGCATTTGGAAGTAACGAGCTTAATTGATCTATGTGTTTTACACTGGTATGGCCGATTGTGTGTTAAGCATTACTTTCAAAATTGATGAAGCGTGTTGGATCTATTATGGGTCCTGGTGAAGAATGTGTTTGGGTCAACCTCATTCTAATTCCACCCTAGGATGTTTGGCATTGACCTAATTTGAATTTGAAGTTGGATGGCCAACTTTGTATCTTTTCAAGGTTGGAGATAGTATAAATAAAAAATGTGCTAGCAATGAAAATTGTACATAACAAAAGAAGGAAGATAAGTGAAAGAGTAGATGTGACTTTGTTGCTATTCTTAATGAGTGTGAGTTGAGTGTGTGGTTGTTCAGAGTGAATCTTAACGTTGAGTTTCCAAATGCAGTGAGTAGAAGGAGAACTCTATCATTCATGTGAATTGATTAGTGATGATGGTGGAATCTTCGTTGCATTGGGATTGTTTTCTCTCTATAACAAGTCTTCTTTGTCTTCTTTGTATCTCTATGGCAGTGATCCCTCTGGGTTGTAGCCCTATGGACAGCGAGTCTAGATAGTGGGTCCTTATTTCATGCAGTGAGCCATTTTGTAATCAGTTTTGATATTCTCTATAATGTAAGTTAATACTCATCGTGCTTTTTCCCTCATTAGGTTTTCCACATAATCCATTGTTATTGTGTTTTTGCATTTGAATTTGATGGTTAATCACTTAATTAGTTTATGTGTTAGCTCTGGTAATTGAATTTAAAGTTATAATCTATGAAAATTGATTCACCCCCCCTCTCAATCATCTTATCCAACAATTGGTATCAGAGCTTGGTTCATTGGTGAAGAGCTTAACCGCTTGAGGAAGGTTTGGGATGGCTAACAAGATGATCTTTGATTATCTGAAGTTTGATGGAACTAACTATAGTATCTAAAAAATATTGATGGAAGAAAATCTAGAGTATTGCGAATTTGATTTAGAGAAAGTTTACAAGAGTTCCTACACTCCTCCTGCAAATGGTCTGAGTACACTTGAGAAAATTAAAGCACATGAAGCGTATAATAGGGAAAAGTTCATCCTAAAGAATAGTTTGGTACATTCTGAGTTGATTAAAGTTCAGAATTTGAAGAAAGATAAGGAAGTCTAGGATGCTTTAGAAAGAGCACACGATGGTGATGAAAGGGTGAAAGAAGAAAAAATACATAATTTGGAAACAAAATTTGATCATCTGCATATGTTTGAAGATGAGAATGTTAAAGATTATGTACAAAGATTGGATGAGGTAGTGGCTAGAATTTGATCTCTTGGTGCTATTTTAGATGAAACCGGAATTGTAAAGAAGATTCTCAAAACTCTTCCTAATACTTACAATGAAAAGGTGAGTGCTATTGAGTAGAATATAGATTACAAGACATGTACTAATGATCTATTTTTAGGATTATTGACATCTTATGAAACGAGGAAGCCAAGTGGAAGAAAAACAAAAACTGCTTTTAAAGCTACAAGATCTAAAGATTTGGATGAAGAGAACTTTGATGAAATTGAGGCTAACATTTTAAGAAGATTGAGAAAAGGCTCTAGTAAGTATGTAGGTAAATTACACTTTAAATGTTTTAATTGTGGAGAAATTGGTCACTATGTTGCAAATTGTTCAAAAAGAGCTAAAAAGAATATACTAAGATACAAGAAAGAAAGGAAAGGAAAGAAGATTAACAAAGCCTACTATGTTAATGAGAATGCTAGCATTTTAGATGAAGATTTAGAATATGAAGATCTAGATGATAATGAATGCTTGTTCTTGGAAATTAAAGATGAACCTACTTCTACTAATTCAGATAGACAGTCAAAGGAAAGTCCTCCAAAAAAGGAAAAGGAGGAGAAAAATGAAGGTACAATTATCTCTACCTTGCATGTTGAATAGGAAAATAATTTTTGGGCAGTTGATAGTGGTTTTTCACATCACATGAATGGTGACAAGAGTAAGTTTGTGAAACTTAAAAAATATGATGGAGGTCTAGCTATGTATGGAGATGATACAGGTGCGAAAATCTATAGGATAGGTTCAGTGATTTTTAATGGCAAGCATCATACTGACAATGTCTACTATGTTAAGGGTTAAAGGCATAATATGTTGAGCATTGATCAAATGTGCAGAAAGGGATATCATCTTGTGTTTAAGGATGAGAAGTGTGAGATCTGGAAAGGATCCAGAACATTGATTGCTACAGGAAAGAAATATGAAGGGAATATTATCAACTTAAAGGTATTGATGGGAAATGTTTTATGACTCAAATAAATGAAAATTGGTTATGACACATGAGAATGTGTCACATGAATTTTGATAACTTGGCAAGGATTAGTATTGTTCAAGCTTTGAGAGATCTACCAAGAATTACAAAGCCAATAAATGTTATCTACAGGAATTGCTAGTTTGGGAAACAAACAAGAAATCATTATAGATCAAGGGAACAATCTACTAATGAATTTCTTGATTTGGTTCATACAGATCTTTGTGGTCATTTGAGAGTGTGAGGTCTATTTGGTGAAAGGTACTTTATGCTTTTAATTGATGACTATTCTAGATATACATGGGTTAGATTTTTAAGAGAAAAATCAAAAGCATTAGATAGATTCAAAGAATTCAAGGCTATGGTTGAAAATGAAGTGAATTTGAAGATAAAATGCTTGAGACCTAATAGAGGTGGTGAATTCACTTCCCATGAGTTCAATATTTTTTGTGAAGTGAATGGAATAAAGAGATATTTATCTGCTCCAAGAACTCCTCAGCAGAATGGAGTTGTTGAAAGGAAAAACAAAATAGTTCAAGAAGCTACTAGGTCAATGATTATTGAAGCCAGATTACCAGAAGTCTACTGGAAAGAAGAAGTTCACACTATTGTGTATGTATTCAATCAAGTTCAGGAAAGAGCAAACATTACAAAGACTCCCTATGAGATATGGCATAGAAGAATTTTGATAGTTAAATATTTCAATGTATTCAGAAGCAAATGCTATATCAAAAGAGATGAGGAAACATTAGGAAGCTTGATGCAAGAAGTGATGAAGGAATATTTCTTGGTTACTCTACTAAAAGCAAGGAATACAAATGTTTCAACAAAAAGATTAAGGAATATTGTAGAAAGCTCGAATGTGAGGTTGATGAAACTGTGCATAATTCTATTGATATTGATGGATATGTGTTTGATGAACATTACTATACAAGAATAGAAGATATTGAAGAAGAACAAGATAGAGATGAGCAGAAAGAATAGAGTCAAAGAGAAGAAGATGCTCTGAAAAAGTCCCCTAGTACACCGAAGTATGTACAGAAGAATCATTCAAAAAGTTAGATTATTGGAGAGAAGACAAAAGGTGTGTTGATTAGAAGAAAAGTTGCTAAAGTAAATTTTTGCTTATTATCTAAAATTGATCTGAAGTTAGTAAGAGAAGCTTGTGAGGATGAACATTGGAAGAAAGCAATGAAAGAAGAACTTTTGTAGATTGAAAAGAAACAAACTTGGGAATTGGTCCCAAGACCGGCAGACAAAAATATTATTGGATCAAAATGGGTATTCAAAAACAAGTTGGATGAGAAAGGGAAAGTGGTTAGAAACAAAGCAAGGCTTGTGTGTAAAGGCTACCCACAAGTGGAAGGTATAAATTTTCAGGAAACGTTTTCCCTAGTAGTATGAATGGAAGCTATAAGGATGTTCTTGGCATTAACCACTTATAAATATTTCAAAGTCTATCAGATGGATGCCAAGTAAGCATTTTTGAATGATGAACTAGATGAAGGGGTCTACATGGAACAACTAGAAGTATTTCAGTTAACAGATCAACAAGATATGGTCTACAAATTGAAGAAATCCTTATATGGACTGAAGCAAGCTCCTAGAGCCTAGTATGCAAGGTTAGATTTAAGTATTTAAATCAACAAGGATTTAAGAAAGGTACAATAGACAGTAATTTTCATTTCAAGACTGAGAATGACAAAATCTTGATTGTAGTAGTATATGTTGATGACATTATCTTTGGAGGAAATGAAAAAATGTACAATATGTTTGTGGAAGAAATGTAGAAGGAATTTGAAATGTCTCTGTTTGGCGAGATGAATTTCTTTCTTGGATGTAGATTGGTGGCATGGTTGATTAAGAAGAAAGATTCAGTCTCTTTGTCTACTGCTGAAGCTCTAAGTATATTGTTATTGGATTGTGTTGAATATACAAGTTTTATGGATGAAATAGACATTGAAAGATATCACAATGCTACATGATAATCATATTTCTATCTTCTATGATATCACAAGTGCAATTAACATTTTGAAGAATCATGTGATGCACTCGAGAACGAAGCATATATCTATCAGGTATCATATCTTAAGAGAAAAGATTATGGAGAATGAAGTCAAGCTTGATTATGTTTTGAAAAAATATCAGATTGTGGATATATTTACAAAGGCTCTTCCTAGAGATACTTTTGAGTATCTCTGGGATAAGCTAGGGGTTGTTGCCCCTCCTTTTATAAACTAAGATGCATTTGGAGATGCATCAATCCAGTGAATTCATGATTCTATCTTTTGGACTGATGTTTGTTAGTGGCTGGCCTTAGGGGGAGTAGGCAGATTTTCTAAGTGTTGTCACTATGAGTATTTTGTTTTCATGTCAAAGAAAGTTTTCAATGGATATATCTTTTTCCTTTGCCATTGATGTCAAAAGGGGGGGAGAGAGCATGTGAAAAGAAAAATAAATTTAATAAGAGAAAGCAAGATGATGATCTTCTAAAAGGAGAGAAGCAGAAAGAAAAATCTTGAAAAGAATTTTTAGAATAGGCATGGTGTCTTTGATGGTTTTTCACATTATGTGTTGCCATCCATGAAAAAGGGGGAGATTGTTGCAAGAATGGAAGAGAAATAAAGTGTTGTCATTGATCTCAACTGGTTATTTGGTTATCTACTAGTTTCTATTGATTGTATATGTGGAGGATATTGAGAAAATTGTATTAAAAGAAGGTTGGTGGTTCTTGTTCTTTTTAACTATGTTTTTGTTATGTGTTGATTAAGGTCTGGGAGAATTGTTGTTGGTCCGTATTTCTCTTTGATGAAGTTTTATGGCGTATGGTTCAAGAATTATGTTTCCCTAGTTCTATTGAAGTTGGTTTTGGAATTTGGAAGTAACGAGCTTAATTGATCTATGTGGGTATGTGCAAGATCATCATGGAAAAAATAGGCCCTTAAGTGGTGAAAAATTTAGAAAAATCAAAGTTAGGAAATTTGACGTAAAATTTTGAATAAGTTATCTATATTATTTCAAAAATATGTAAGAATAGAATCGGTAGAAAATTGAATGTAGTTTCTAAACTACTAGGTTTTTTTTAAAAAAAAATATTTCATGCAAATTTGAAATTTCAAAGCAGTAGTACTTAAATTTCAGGGAAAAAATAAGAAGTAGGTGTATGTCTAACCACCCTAACAACAATTTAAAATGATAATATTTTTTATAAGATTTTAGATATAAGTAGAGGACTCATGTCTTGATGTGATGTATATTTTCTTGTAATTTTTTTCCAAGTAAATAATTAATTATGAATTTTTATTACAACTTTTAAAAAATATAAAAACTTGTATGCCTAACAACCTTAACTTGGTCAAAACCTCATGAAATTCATTTTTTTTAATCCTATAGTATGTGAAGCATAGAATGTGACACATGTTTCAGATTCAAAAATTGTGATATCATTTGAAAGCTATAGATTTTTTTCAGTTAGCCTATCAATGAGGACATTAGTCGTAATTCAAATAGAAAATGAATAATAATTATTTCTCTAATTCAAAGTAAAGCATAATTTGTATTGGTGGAAAGTTGAGAATCTCCTTTAAAAACCCTTTTCATTTCATCAATTTTGTGTTAAAAAAAGAGTCGTCAAGCACATGGGCCATCATATCACTTACATATCACCACTTTTTGGCCCATCATGATCCTGCACATACCCATGTGTTTTACACTGGTATGGCTAACCAAATGTTAAGCACTACTTTCAAAATTGATGAAGTGTGTTGGATCTATTATGGGTCTCGATGAAGCGTGTGTTGGGGTCACCCTATTCTAATTCCACCCTAGGATGTTTAGCACTGACCTAATTTGAATTTGAAGTTGGATGGCTAACTTTGTATCTTTTCAAGGTTGGAGATAGTATAAATACAAAATGTGCTAGCGATGAAAATTATACATAAGAAAAGAAGGAAGATAAGTGAAAGAGTAGACACAACTTTGATGCTATTCTTAATGAGTGTGTGGTTGTTTAGAGAAAATCTTAATGCTGAGTTTTCAGATGCAGTGAGAAGAAGGCGAATGCTATCATTCATGTGAGTTGATCAATGGTTGTGGTGGAATATTTGTTACATTTGTATTGTTGTCTCTTTGTAACAAGTCTTTTTTCTCTTCTTTGTATCTCTATGACAGTGAGCCCTCCAGGTTGTAGCCCTATGGACAGTGAGTCCTTATTTTAAGCAGTGAGCCTTATCTCAAGTAGCGAGCATTTTTGTAATTGATTTTGATATTCTCTATAGTGTGAGTTAATCCTCACCATGGTTTTTCCCTCATTGGGTTTTCCATGTAAATCTAGTGTTATTGTATTTGTGCATTTGCATATGATGGTTAATCACTTAATCAGTTTATGTGTTAGATTTGGTAATTGAATTTAGGGTTATAATCTATGACAACTAATTCAAACCCCCCTCTTAGTTGTCGTATCCAACATTTTCAGCCTTTGGAAAGAAGATCTTTTCATTCATGCCTCACATATGGAGGGTAGTGGTGGAGTTATGCTTGGTTTGTCACCCCAGATTGCCAAACATGTCATTGGTAAGGAAGAGGATCCATCACATACTTGTGTTAGGGCCCTTTCCTTTATTAATGGACAACCTATGGGTTTCTGCTCAATATATGCCCCTAAAAATCCAAAGGAAAGAGTTATTCTTTGGGATTATATGCCTAAAAATATTTCAAATGTTGATTGGGTGTTGGGAGGGGATTTTAACATGATGGAACAACATAAGGATCGTAGCAGGTTCAACTATTTTAAAATTAGCCATGGGGAATTTGAAAAATGGATATTTTGTCAAACTTTGGTTGGGGTGGCTATTCCTATTCATAATAAGTTTCACAGTTATCTCAATAATTGGTTTACTTGGCCTAATTTTGAAACTAGGTAGTGAAAGAAAACTAAGTAGATTGGATCAATTTTATGTATCTCATAACATAAAGTTAGACAATTTTTCTCCCAATTATTGGGTGCAAGTGGATTATTCAACAACCTTATCTAATCACTTCCCAATTTTTTACTCCTCTTTTTCACAAAATTCTAATATCTCCTCTCAGCTCCCTTTCAAACTTAATATCTCTCATATTAAAATGTTGAATATGTTTCAGCTTTAGTGGGAATTTGGAACTTAATTCCTAAACCTCTTGAAGGAGAGTCATGCATTGCTTGGTAGACTATTGCTATATCTCAATGTGTTGATTTTCTTTGATTCTTTAGAAGAATAATGGCATGGAAATGAAAACGCAAAAATAAATCTCTTAAAGGTTAGTTATTGATCCTCATAATGAAAAAAATTAGAAGCATATTGCTATTATTGAAGCTCAACTATGGAAAAATCATATCATTACAAAGGGTAAGAGGCCAAAATCAGAGCTAGAATTCATTGGATCAAGGAAGGAAACAAGGGGTCCAAATGTTTCTTTAATTACCTCAATTATAAACATAAAAATGAGAGAATCAAAACTATAAGGGATGAAAATGGATGTCACATTGATAATACAAATTATTAAACTGTTCTACAATTTTTATGAATTTTTTTTCATGAATAGAAGAAAACAATTGGATTGATGTCCATTAAGGTTTGGAAGAGAGCATCCAAGATTATATCTCTAATGTGATAGATCTAGGTTATAACAAATTTCTAGATCGTATCCTCTTTGGAATAAATTGAACATGCCTCAAGTTCTCTATGAAACCAAATAAAATCCCTAGTTTTTATGGCCTTCTAACTAAATTCTATCAAACTATCTAGAATCATATCAAGGATGTTTTTTATTTGTTTTATTTAGATGTCATTCAAAATGGATCATTAGGTCATAATATGATGCATGAGCATCTTGGTTGAACAAGTTATCCACATCAATAAAAAAAAAGTAGTTGTTTGTTTCAGTTTTGGTTTTCTTCATCTTTACTTTGGCATCTCTCAGCATAAGGAACTATGTTGTGCAATCAAACTGTCAATTTGAAGTTTTTCCCAAAACATCGTTTTAAGGCTCCATGGACAGTTTTGAAAATTATTTCTAGAAAATAAATAAGGAATCAAGTAAAATCCTTTTGTAGGGCCATTCTTGGAGGTACCATGTCGAATGTGAAAAAATAATCAAAGTTATATCTTTCACCATTTGGGAAAAATTAACACTAGAAATTTTTGTTTTTAATGCCAAAAGTGTGTTGTCAATTTACGAAAAGTTCAAATTTTCAAAATTTATGAGCGTTTTTGCGAAATTGTTTTGTAAAGGACATGATGACATCATTTCAAGCCTTCTAACATTTTTTTGTACAAATTAGAGAACTTTTAATTTTTCACCTGCAGACTCTTGGTCTTATCAAATTGATTTTTTTAGTCTTCTCCAAATTGATGGTAGAGTATGGATGACAATTTGAAATATCAAAAATTATTTAATTGGTTTCAATGAGAAATTAATATCCAATGTAAAAGCATTTTATAAGAGGAGCAACCCATGCAACTAGAGGGAGAGAGTAAATAGCTTAAAAATTGCATTGAAAAGACAAAATAAAGGTGTCCAGCAAGAGGATGGAGGCATAGGGAATGTAGGGGGTTCCATAGGTAATTAAAGGCCTTTTAAAATATTAAAAAATTGCACATATTTGAAGGGGGTGACACCATTTTCAGATGGCATTTTTTGAAATTTTAAATTAAAAATCAATTGCATACAAGTGTAGATTTAAATATGAAGGGTCACATTTGAAAAGGCATTGACAGATGAAGGGATGCCTAGCTGCACAAATGGAAATAAATGTGAAATGTTCAAATGGATGCATCATGGTAGGAAGAATGGAGGGAATTGTTAGTGCTCCATGTAGAAGAGGAAAGGTGAAGGGCTCCCATACCCATTTTTTTTAACATTTAAAATTGCATAACATATAGAATAATAGGAGAAACGTGAAGAAAATCAAGGGGCTACACACAAAGATTATAGAGAGGGTTTGAAAGAGAACAAGGGAAGCTACAACCATTTGCATAACATTTTTTGAATTGCAAACATGCAAGTTTGGAGCAGCAGTGAAGAGAATTTTTTTGGGAGTGTTTAGATATTTCAACAAAATATTGTAATTGTGAATTGTAGCCATCTACGACTTGTGAATAAATTGGATTATAGATTTTTTTTGTAAATTTCATTTAAGTTTGTTTGGATTATTTTAATTGACATCTAAAGTTGTCAATTTAAATGGTAATGGCTGTGAATTTGAAGATTAATTTTTGAATTTTGGGGCTTGTAATCTTGTATGCACCATAATATCAACAAAGGTTTGATCAAAATTATTCCTAAGGGGAAGAATGAGGACTCCATCACTGGTTGGCAACCAATTACCTTATGAAATACTTCCTATACAATCATTGCAAAATCGTTGGCGATTAGAATTGATCCTATTATCCAAATTACTGTGAGAACTGAGAAAACAAGGTTTCTAAAAGGAAGATATATTCTTGATAACTTAATTTTGGCTTGGGACAATGAATTGGGCTCAACAATCAAGCCAAAAAGCTTTGATAGTCAAGGTGGACTTTGATAAAGCATATGATAGAATTTGTTGCAGTTTCATTCATTAAATGCTACAATTGTTGGAATTTGGTCCTAAAATTCAAAAACATGTGCAAATATTGTTTAAAGATGACAATGTCCACCTTATTATTAATAAATTTATGTAGGACTCCTTTGAGTTACAACAATCTATAAGATAGGGATGTCCCCTCTCCCCTTTTTTATACGTGCTTATAGTTGATGCCTTGGACTATCTTCTCCACAAGGCTTACCATATGAAACTTATTAAAGAAATTTCTATTCCCCAAGATAAGGTGGTAATAAACTCACTTTGCTGATGATGGCATGTTGTTCCCACATAATTCAGAAGAGGAGGTGAACAATGCGTTATACATTTTGAAGTGTATTATGATGTTTCTGGTTCTCTTATAGCACATAATAAAACTGAATTTTTGATGTTTCAGCTTGGTCCCATTCCTCATTGGATACCCAAAGATTGGAGGCAAATCTAACATGTTGAGATAACTAGATATCTTTAGGCTGTGAGTCACCAAAGCGATGTACTTCCACCGTTGTCGGAGTAAATATATTTTTGTCGTGAGTTCACCGTTGAGGAAGAGCAGATAGATGTCAACTCTTGGCATCACGGCGCTGTAGAAATGAACAGCATCTGTCACACGCCTGTACGTTCTAAACTAGGTTCCTTGTCTTACGATATTACTATTCAAAAATTGTAAGATGGCTTGACTAGCTTTATACTTTGATAGAGGTTAGAAAACGTGGTGAGAGTAATGAGTCAATATGCGTTTAATCTTCATCTTTAACTCCATTCCGCGCTCGTACCTTCTAGGCGGTAAGTGGAACAACGAAGTTTACGTGTTCCCCCACACAAAAGAAAAATGAGTGTTGTCACAGAGCAAAAGATATAGTGTGGTAAGTAATGTCGGTTTCACCACGTGAAGTAGAGAAAGAAATTCTATAATTTGAATAGTTTCTTGGCTTTTGGGGATCAAAAGTATTCTGGTGGGGTCTGTGCAACGTGAATTAATAAGGTTAGGCTGTTGGGGCCATTAGTGGAGGTCACTAATCAAGTTGAGTGTGGACTTTATGATGTTCTTAACAGTTGGGAGTGTAGAATAGTTGGTTTCACTTAGCTGAAGGCGTAGAGGGCAGTCTCGAACACCTTAAAGGTGTCAAATTAGAATGTTGATGTAAGGATTATTGGACATAATTTCTAACGGAAAATTTGTCCTCCTACTCAACAAAAAAAATTGCAAGTGTCCTTAAAAAAAAATGTAAACACCAAAATAAATGTGTAATTGTCAATAGCAAATATGACTATATAAATTGATGAGTTCACATTGTAGGCATGCGGGGCACTAAGAATGTGAATAGGATGAAGTTTTGACACTTTGAATTGGGCATTTTTTTTAATCTTCCATTGGTCATGGAGTGGAGAAGAGGTCTATTTGAAGGTTTTATACAAATTTCTCAAGGTTACCTCTTTTGATAAAACTATTCTTTCATCCAATGGAGACAAAACAAGCTTGGAGGAGCAAGGGGTGAAATTTTGTTGTTTCAATGTACCTATTTGGTGATGTAATGATTGTACACTCTTAATATAGTGGCATGAGGCAATATATTACACTCTTCCTAGAACTTTTCCCCTTATTGAATGGTTGCTCAAGTTAATTTCATTATTGTGAGTCTTCTCCATGGTTGTATTTAATTCTATGTTACATTTAGTAGTATAATAATTATAATTGGTGAATTGAAGTGGTTTAGTTAATTATTCGGATTACAATAGAAAGTATGAATGTAGAAAATATTGATATTTGAGACATAGATTCAGCTATTTGGTATCATTGTTTCTTAAATTTGATTAAAAAAATATATTAACTAAATTCATTCTAACTAAATTAAATCAAGACCATAACCTTTTCAATTGAAAGTGTTTGATATATATGTGGCATCATTACACTAAAGGTGTTCCTTATATGAAGTGAACAACTTGCATTTGAAAATCAATGGTCGAAAATTGTAGAGAAGGATTCTAGATAGTTGAAATGATCTCAATCATCAAAGTTTCTAAAATATTAAAAAATATAATTTCTAATTTAAAGAAAAGACATCTACATTCTTATCTAGTCCTAGCTTTAAATTAAGAAAAGATAGGATGAGATTTATTTTTTCTTTTGAACTTTTTAAACCTAGATTTTTAGATAAATAATTATAAATATATATTTTTCAAATGTTTATAAAATATCTAATTGATATTTGTGAGATTTTCTTTAATAAAAAAATAATAATTGCATACATAAAAAAATCAATCTTAAAAATGTAAAAAAAAGTAACATTTATTTATTTTAGAAAATTTATTGAAATGGCATTATAAAGCAAAAAATGAAAAATCATTCTTAAAAAAATGCTATAAAAATAGTTTACCTTGCTTTCCTTACAAATTCATCAATAACACCCAAAACTTCTTAGTCATTTATATTCAAGAGAAATAATTTATAAAATTTTAAAAGTTAAATATTTAACATGTTCACTTTTAAAAAATAAATTATATTTGAAGAGTATTAAATTTTAGTTTTTAGTTGGTTCAAAATCAACTTATTAATAACTAGTTAACACAATGATTGAAGATTGACAAGTACTAATAATTATAAATCAATAAATTGTAAATTGACTTTTTATTTTTGTACCATAGAAAAATGGACCCTTGGCTTGACATGGGATTAACTCATGACAAAATGGACTTAATTAGGCCTTAATCTAGTGTTATGAGGTATTTTTTGCATCCACACTAAGTCTTGGACCCTTTCAAATCGAACAACATGCCTCTAATGTCATCTTGTAAAGGGTTGTAAAGTCTTGTAAAGGACTTTCATGCTTTTCTAGACTTAATTAACTTATTTCTCCCTAATCTAACATTATAAAATGTGTTTAATAACATTATTACATCAATCTAGAAGGTTCTTAATGTGAAATTAATAAAAAACTAGTGTTGTAGTGTGATTTACACATTCGCATTGGTTTTTGTGCCCTTCTAGGCTATGTGGACCTCATTCTAGTGTTGTAAAGTGCATTTAATCACACTTTCACATTAATTTATGTGTCTCAAGCACTATTTAACATTTACATCATCACTACTAAGTCTTAATTGACTCATATTATGCATCTTGAGGCTTTAATTGATCAAACATCCAACAAGATGGCAATTTAGACCTTATTTCCTGATTCCTTGGCTTCTTAGGTGTCAGAATGGCCCATGTGGGACCCATTCTCCATGCATGGTGAATCAGTCCCCTCCAGGTGGGACCCATTCACCATGTGCGGCGAATGAGTCCTATATGGCCCCCATTTTGACACTTGAGTAGGAAAAAGTGAAATTTAATGTTTATTTTCACCCCATGTCGGCTTGTGATGAGGTATTATTGGTACTAAGGTACAATTGTCTATAAATAATTGTTTTTATCCTCATTTTACATCTAACAACTCAATTCATATCCATTCTTCATTATTCACCCATCAATCTTTCATTTCAAGTCAAGCAAGCTAGGGTTTTTTCATTAAGATTGCTTCCTAGGGCATTCAATGGTAGATTGTACATGTTTTGTTGTAGACTTTCAAGATCAATCATCATGGAAAGGTAATCTACTCAATTATTGCATGTTTTATTCATTTATTGAGGAAGAGTAAATAGACATCAACTATTGGTATCACGTCGCATTAGAAATGAACATCTATCACACACTTGTACATTCTAAACTAGGTCCCTTGTCTTAAATACTACTATTCAAAAATTGTGTGATAACTTGACTAGCTTTATATTTTGATAGACGTTTTGACTTGAATAGCTTTATATTTTGATAGAGGTTAGAAAAAGTGGTGAAAGTAATGAGTCAATATGCATTTAATCTTCATATTTAACTCCATTTTATGTTCATCTCTTCTTGGCAGTCAGTGGAACAACAAAGTTTATGTGTTCCCCCATGCCAAAGAAAAATGAGTGTTGTCACACAACAAAAGATATAGTGGGGTAAGCAATGTCGGTTTCACCACATGAAGTAGAGAAAGAAATTCTATAATTTGAATAGTTGATTGGCTTTTGGTGATCCAAAGTATTTTGGTGGGGTCTTTGCAACGTGGAAAAATCAAGTTGAGTGTGAATTTTATGATGTTCTTAATAGTTTGGAGTGTAAAATAGTTGGTTTCACATAGGTGAAGGCATAGAGGGTAGTCTCGAACTCCCTAACGGTGTCAAATTATATTGTTGATGTAAGGATTATTGGACATAATTTCTAATGAAGACTTGTCCCTCTACTCAACAAAAAATTGCAAGTGTCCTAAAAAAAAAATGTAAACACCAAAATAAATGTGTAATTGTCAATAGCAAATATGACTATATAAATTGATGAGTTCACATTGTAGGCATGTGAGGTACTAAGAATGTGAATAAGATGAAGAATGTGAATGTGAATTGCGAATTTTTTTATCTTCCATTAGTCATGGAGTGGAGAAGAGGTCTATTTGAAGGTTTTAGACAAATTTTTCAAGGTTACCTCTTTTGATAAAACTATCCTTTCATCCAATGGAGACAAAACAAGCTTGGAGGAGCAAGGGGTGAAATTTTGTTGTTTCAATGTACCTATTTCATGATGTAATGATTGTACACTCTTAATATAGTGGCATGAAGCAATATATTACACTCTTCTAGAACTTTCCCCCTTATTGAATGGTTGCTCAAGCTAATTTCATCATTGTGTGTCTTATTTGTGTGTGTGTTTTCTGTGGTTGTATTTAATCCTATTTTAAATTTAGTGGTATAATAATTATAATTGGTGAATGGAAATGGTTTAGTTAATTATTTGGATTGCAATAGAGAGCGTGAATCTAGATAATATTGATATTTGAGACATAGATTCATCTCTTTGATATCATATTTTCTTAATTTGATAAAAAATTGTATATTAACTAAATTCATTCTAACTAAATTAAATCAAGGCCATAACCTTTTCAATTGAAATTGTTCGATATATATGTGACATCATTACACTAAAGGTGTTCCTTATATGAAGTGAACGACCTGCATTTGAAAATCAATGGTTGAAAATTGTAGAGAAGGATTCTAGATAGTTTAAATGATCTCAATCATCAAAGTTTCTAAAATATTAAAAAGTATAATATATAATTTAAAGAAAAAAAAATCTACATTCTTATCTAGTCTTATCTTTAAATTAAGAAAAGATAGGATGATAATTTTTTTTCCTTTTGAACTTTTTAAACTTAGATTTTTAGATAAATAACTATAAATATATATTTTTCAAATATTTACAAAATATCTATTTGATATTTGTGAGATTTTCTTTAATAACACCCCAAAATTCTTAGCCAATTATATTAAAGAGAAATAATTTTTACAATTTTAAAAGTTAAATATTTAACATGTTCACTTTTAAAAAATAAATCATATTTGAAGAGTATTAAATTTTAGTTTTTAATTGGTTCAAAACCAACTTATTAATAACTAGTTAACACAATTATTGAAGATTGAAAAGTACTAATAATAATAAATCAATAAATTACAAATTGACTTCTTATTTTTGAATAGGTTTCATTTTATTTTCACTTTTTAAGTTTGATGTTACTTGTAATTTTTAATATAAAAGTTCAAATTTTATTTTTAACTATTTGAATATATATTTTTTATTTTTATTTTTAATGTTTTATATGAGAAATAATTTTAGTTTCTAAAATTTAGTTTACTTAATAATTTTTTGTAATATTTTTATTTGTTAATATTGAGTTCATTTTAATATTACTTGTAATATATTAATTATATTTTTAAGGTATATTTTTTATTAATATTTTAATTCTAATAAATTTTAAAAAATAGGTTTTTTTTATTTAATCATTTGATAACTTAATAAGTTTAATATTTATTATTAATTTTTTAAATTTATTATGTTTATTAATATTTTTATTTTGATATATTTTGACTTTCCATTTAGTTTATTTTATTTTAGTTTTCAATTTAGATTTAAGTTTGAATTTTATTTTTATTATTTAAGTATATTTATGAAGTTACAAATAATGATTAAAAATTATTAGAATTAATTCAATTTATAATTATTTATCTTATTAAAGCTTTAATTATTGTAGAATAATTATATTTTATATTTTTTTATAATTTATATAATGAAATGAATTTCAAACTTAAAATATAAAAAATTTAGATTGAGAGAGAGAAGGTAACTTTTGATTAGTCGTTTCATGCCAACAATCCAAGGATAACATGCTCCTAGGGAGTTATACTTATGGTAGCATGTAATTTAATTTAGGTTATGATAATTGACCTTTAAAACCTCTTGAGTATACCCATTGTACACATAGGAGGAAAATAGAGAGAAGTAAAATAAATAAGAGAAATAGAGAGGGCGACAAAGAGATATAGAGAGAGAAAAAGAGAGATAGAGATACAAAAATAGAGGTATAGATTTAAAGGAATAAGTATGAAGAGACAAAGAGATAGGTGAGATAAAGAAAGAGAGATGGAAAGAGAAGAGGAGAGACATATAGATATAGTCACATAAAGAGAGATAGAGAGATAAAAATAAATAGGAGATGAAGATATATATAGAGGTTGAGAGATAAAGAGATAAAGAGGGAAAGGGGGAGAGAGGGGAGAGATAAATAGTGATAGTGAAAAATAGTAAGGGCAGAAAGATAGGGAGAGAGAAATAGATAGAAGAAAAGAGAGAAAGATAGATAGAGGAAGAGAGAAGGGAAAACAAATATAGAGACAAATAGAGGAGAGAGGAAGAAAGAGATTGTGAGATAATAAAAAATATAAAGATAAAGAGGGAGATAAAGATATAAAGAGATACCTCTCTTTCTCTTCTTGTATCTCTCTATAATATCTCTCCATATGTACCTCTCCCTACCTTTATATTTATCTCCCTCTCTCTACCTCTCTCTATATAACTTTGTATCTCCATATTTGTATCTCTCCATATATCCCTCTCATTTTCTACCTCTTTTTGTATCCCCCTCTTTCTATCTCTATTTCTCTCTCCCCCTTCTCTCTCACTTTCCATTTCCATCTCCATCTCCATATTCATCTCTATCTACTTACCTCTCCTTACATATGTTTTTCTTTCCCCTCTATCTTGACCACTATAGATATATCTCTATCTCTCCCTCTCTCTCTATCACTCTCTCTTTCTATATCTCTCAACTTCTCTATCATCTCTCTATTTCTCTCCCTATCTCCCTCCATATCTATCTATTTATATATATCTCTCCCTCTCTTTATATATCTCAACATCTCTCTCACTCAGACACACACTACTTGTTTCTCCTTTCCTATATACATCTCTATTTCTCTTTCACTCACATACACATTCATCATTTCTCCCTCCTTATCTCTATTCATATATATCCTCTTTCTATATCTCTCTACTTCTCTCTCCTATCTCTATTTCTATCCATCCATTTACCTCCCTCTCTATCCATTTATACATATATATCCTCATCTCTCTCTCTCTCTCAATATCTCTCTTCCTTGTTTCTCTCACCCTATCTATAACTCTATCTTTATGGATATGTGTAGGATCATGATGGGCCAAAAAGTGGCAATATGATGGGTATGTGGCTGATGACTTTTTTTACCCAAAATTGATAAAACGAAAAGAGTTTTTAAAGGAGATTCTTAGCTTTCCACCAATATTATAAATTATGATTTAATTTGAATTTAATAAGTAATTATTATTCATTTTCTATTCAAATTACGACTAAATTCCTAATTGATAGACTAATTGAAAAACATCTATAACTTTCAAATGGTATCACATTTTTTTAATCCAAAACATGCGTCGCATTTTATACTTCACTTACTATAGGATTAAGAAAATAAAAATTTAATTTCATGAAGTTTTGACCAAGTTAAGGTGGTCAGACAAATTTTTTTTATATTTTTTCCAAGTTGTAATAAAAAATTCATAATTAATTATTTACTTGGAAAAAATACAAAAAAATATGCATCACATCGGGACATGAGTCCTCTACTTATATCTAAAATATTATAAAAATATTATCATTTTTATTGTGGTTAGGTAGATACTTTTACTGAAGTTGAAATTTCAAATTTTCACCAAATAGATTTAAAAAAAACTAGTAGTATAGAAACTACATTCAATTTTCTATAGATTCTATTCTTACATATTTTTTAAATAATATAGATAACTTATTCAAATTTTTACTTCAAGTTCCCTAACTCTGATTTTTTTGATTTTTTTGCCACTTAAGGGCCTATTTTTTCCATGATGTTCCTGCACATACCCTTATCTCTCTCTCCATATTTAAATTCTTACATATCTCCCTCTACCTCTATATATTTCCCTCTCTCTACTCCTCTATATATAGATCACTTCCTATATCTTTATCTTTATTATTCTATCTCTCCCTCTCTCCCCATCTCTATATATGCATCTCTTCCATCTCTATCTATCCTTTTATACTCTCTCTTTATCTCTCCCTCTCCTTCTCTCCCTATCCCTCTCCATCTCCATCTCTAACTTCCTCTCAATCTATTTCTCCTTACCTCTATTTTTTTCTCTCTTCCCCCTAATCTCTCCCTCTTTCTATCCCCATATCTCCCTCTCTCTCCCTCTCTCCCTATTGAGAAATAAAATGAGCCTATTTGTAATGGAGCCTTATTACCTTCCTAATTTAGAGGTTTTCTTTTAGTTGTATTTGAATCCCTGTAAGTAGATGCATATTTTGTTTGAATATGTCACTTCTCTATTGAGAACTTTGTTGCAGAAACAACATCATTTTCTAGATAGCCTACCAATTGATTTCATGTACATACTACACAAGTGTATGTAAAATAAAACCCAAAATATTCCCTAATTTGCCTCCCACACTTCTTCAATGTACCCATCACACACCAAGGTGTGGTTGCTAGCTTTAGTATGACAATGGAAAACATTATACCGAAAGGTAAAAAACATTGTTTTGGTGTTGTTACATAAGAATGTCAACAATTACATTATCTCATACAAAGTCAATCCATCAAGTTTGAAGTGAAGAATGCACTTAATAGGCTTCTTTCTCATATATGAGAGGATTGGAAATTTTATCTTTGTTCCTTGATGAAGAAAAATAACACAAGGAGCGAGTGTTGGATGTCAAAGGAAACATAGGTGATGAAGACCTGGCATGAGAAGTAATAGCATTGCCATACACAACTACAAGCATTTTCATCAGAACATACAATAATGGAGAGTTAAATTCTAAGATATTTAATACCTCTCTCATCATGGGTCTCAATTTTGGGTCCAGATGAGAACACAACAATCCCATGACCATTGGCAACTCCATTTCATCACTTTTGAAATTCCCCTTTAGCTTTTTGTTTGTTGCATCCAAAAGCTTCCCTTGTCGTACACAAATCCCAAACCCATGCCAACACACCAAAATTGTATTCATGCAAGGTGTATTCAATGGGTTTCCTTCTACAGGTGATTTCCATAGCCACAACTCCAAAGATATACACATCCATTTTTGAGCTCGCCTTTCTAGTTTCAACATACTCTAGTGCCATATATCCAGGTGTCCCTACAACCATGGTTGTATGGGAGGCAACGTGATCAAATTCTACCACTCTTGCTAGACCAAAATCCTCCAACTTTGCATTGAAATTTGATTCCAATAAGACATTGTTGGCCTTCAGGTCTCTATGAACAATGTGTTGATCTCACTCTTCATGAAGATAAATAAGAGCAAATGTTATCCCACAAGCAACACCGTAACTTCGATCCCAATTCAAATACTCCTTGATTTCATTGAATATATATTTATTAAGGCTTCCATTTTGGAGGAATTTGTAAAAAAGAAGCAACTCACCTTGTTCATGACACCATCCCAAGAGTCAGACAAGGTTACGATGTCTCAGCTTATTGATTATGGCAGCCTCTAAAATGTACTCTTTTCTATTGGAATATCTAATCTTGAGCAACAATGGGAAAGTGCATTTAATGCACAGTCAGAAGAGATCCATTTTGGATTGTTCCCTCCATTTGTATTGTCGGATACTTATCTCAATTAATTTTCTTTGGCACCAAATTAATTCTAGTAAGTGAATTTGAAATTGGGCGGTAGTTTTGGAAAATGGCAAGAAAGAAAAAAGAAGAATAGTACATTTTTTGAGTTAGAGATAGTAGCAACAAAAAAAGGAGGAATGTTCAGTAGAACATAGATACCAAGAAGGGAATGTTCAAGAGAACATACAACAATAAAAGATTCTTGCAGAGAGCAGTGCTCTAGTGCTCTGAAGTATCAACACATAGCATCACATAGAAAGCTCCAGTGCACTAGAATATGCAAAATTTTTGTATGAAGGGAATACAGAGCCATAGCTCTGAGTTTTGTTTGTAATCATTTTGAATATAATCCTTTTTTGGGGTTATTTGAATGAAATAGAGAATACATTTCTGCCCCATCTTCTTGTCTCCATTGTTGTGTGTGTTTTCATTCTTTTCCCACTTTAGTTGGTTTCCTTTTCCCAATAGTTTGGTATCAGAGCCCTAAGTTTTCTGGGAATTCAATTTTTAAAGCCCTAGCTTTGTTCCTAGGTGTGTAGTGACAGAACCCTAGCTTCTGGGTATTTAGAAAATCCCTAGTCTTCTGGCCAGTGAAGAAAAGCCTTAGATTTTATCTAGGTATTTGTAGTTTCATCCATTTAACAAAATGACTGGAGGAGATAACAGGAGTTGGAAATATCCAACTATGTTTGATGGTAAAAATTATGACATATGGGCAAAGAAAATGAAAACCATTTTAGTGGAAAATGATATGTGGTAGTTAGTAGCAAATGGGTTCATATATATGATTGACCCAAATGCATTAGCAACATTGAGCAATGCTCAAAAGAATCAGTTGAAGGAGACAAGAAAGAATGATCCTAAAGCCCTCAATTTGATTGAGGAAACCTTGACAGAGGCTATCTTTCTTTGAATAGCAAAAGCTAGTTGTAAAAAAAGAAGCATGGTAAATACTTCAAAACAGTTACAAGGGTAAAGTGAGAGTAGTGAAACTATGGATGTTAAGGAGAGAGTTTGAGACCCTGAAAAATGAAGGAAAAGTCCATTTTAGATTTTCATAAAAGGGTTTGCAGCTTGGTTAACTAGTTGAGGATAAATGGAGAATCAATGGAGGAGTAGAGGATTATGGAGAAAATCCTCAAAAGTATACCCACAAAATTTGATCCAATAGTGACTTCCATGGAAGAGGAAAATGATCTCTCACAAATGATAGTTGATGAGTTAATGGGTTCATTCCAAACCCATGAGCAATGCTCAGATAGGTCTGCAGATTCTTCTCAGGAGCAAGCTTTCAAAGCTCAAGCCAATGTGAGAGGTAAGGGAAGAGGAAGAAATGGCAGAGGAAGAGGTCAAAGAGGTAGAGGTAGAAGCAAATCCGGAAGAGGACGCTCAAACAGTCAAGAGGAGGCAAGCACCTCCCAATTAGACTTACAAAACAGAAAGAAGAATACTAGCTCAAATCAGAGATCTAATAAGAGCAATGTGTAGTGTTACTACTATCACAAGTATGGTCACTATGCAAGTGAATGTAGGAAGAAACAACATGACCAAGGGATTCAAAATAAAAATGTGACAAATGAGAACAAGGCTAAAAATGAAAAACAGTCACAAGTGTTTCTTGCATGCAATCTTGCAGAACAAGGCAGCGCTAAAGTTTGGTATTTGGACAACAGCTGTAGCAACCACAAGAGTGGTAACAGAAATTTATTTTCCTGCATAGACAACAACATTAAGCCTGAAATCAAAATGGTGAACAATGAGAAGGCTCCAGTCATGGGAAAGGGCATAGTGTTCCTACAAACCAAGCATGGTGAAGAAAGACAAATGCATGACGTCTTTTGTGCCCCAGGCATGAAACATAATCTCTTGAGCATTGGATAGATGGTCCAAAATGGTTATATAGTGCTAATGGAGAAAGGGGAATGCATCATCTATGACAAGGATGGAAGAAAGAGAGTTATGGAAGAGGTTCAAATGACAAAGAACCAAATGTTTCCCCTCAAAGTGTGAATCTCAACAAAGTTGGTAGGCCTACAGCATCCAGCCTTCAAAATAGTCATCCAAGACCCATCCAATTGTTGGCATTTGAGTTATGGGAATCTAAGTTATTCTAGTTTAAATCTTTTAGCTAAAAAGGATATGGTTAGGGGCCTACCATCAATTGTAGAGCTTGATGGAAAGTGTGAAACATGCATCCTAGATAAACAACATAAGAAGCCCTTTCAATCAGGGCATTCTAGGAGAGCAAGAGCACCATTAGAGTTGGTGCATTAAGATTTGTGTGGTCTCATGAAGACCCCAACCCTAGGTGGAAATGTTTATTTTATGACACTCATAGATGATTATAGTAGAAAATTTTTGGTGTATTTTTCAAGAAAAAATTAGAAGCATTTGAGAAGTTCAAGGATTTTAAGGCCTTGGCTGAAAAGAAAAGTGGCCACTATATCAAAGTCCCAAAAATGCACAGAGGGGGAGAGTATATCTCCCAAGAGTTTATGAACTTTTCCAAGTCTCAAAGCATTCAGAAACAACTCACAACCTGATATACTCCACAACAAAATGGAGTAGTTGAAAGAAAGAGCAGAACCATCATGGAGATTGCAGCAAGCATGTTGAAGGAAAAAGGTTTGTCTAATGATTATTGGGGTGATGATGTAGCAACAATGGTCTACATTTTGAATAGGTGCCCCACAAAGGTCATTTGTGATCAGACCCCACAAGAAGTGTGAATGAAATGCAAATGGAGTGTTAAGAATTTGAGAATATTTGGATGTGTGGCATATGCACTCGTGCCAAAAGAAAAAATGCAAAAATTTGATGATAAAGGTGAAAAATGCATTTTCATAGGCTATAGTGAAGAATCCAAAGCCTATAGATTGTATAATCCCATAACCAAGAAAGTGGTGATCAACAAGGATGTTGAATTCATTGAAAATGAGTCATGGGATGGAACGATGGATAGAAACACAGGTATTTATATCACAATACCATTTGAGGATAAAGAAGCTCTAAAAGGCAGATGCATAAGTACTTTATAGCAATGTAACAGTTCAGAAAATAGTAGCAGCAGCTCTAGAAATTCTTAGTAGGGTAGATGTTGAGAATTATGACTCAAATTTACTAGCTTGATTGCTTCTTGGAGCAAATTTTTTTTCTCCTTCATTGGCCTAAGTTAAGTCATTGGTTTTCAAGTTTATCTAACTAAAGTCATGGGGTTCGAAAGTTTCCTAACCTCCTGACTTAGCAACTATGGAGGGAAGGCTCCTTCCTTTTTTGTCGGCTCATCACTGGTTTTAGGAACTTTGTAAACTTTGACATGAGGTTTGGAAGTTTAGAATTTGAGCAATGGAGCAATCCTTTTGTCATAAATTTGTGGGTTCTGGGAACTTCATCACCTCTGACATGAGGTTCTAGAGTTCGGTTCTCTAGTGATATAGCAACTTGGATGCCAACAGATGTGGAGACCACTTGGAGTTAATATTTAAGTCTTTTCCAAGAGACTTGTTGAGAATATTGTAGATTCCTTTTTGATGCTTTAGAATTGCACAAGCAGTGGATGCATGTCTTGGTGGACCCCTCACCATTGCAAGCAGAATATGAAGGAGTGTTGAAAGTTGGAAAGTGATGGTTGGTTTCCAACTGCCAATGGATGTGGGACCCAATAGGATGGATATCAATGTGAACTCTTAGTGATAGAGTGTGTCTGGCCGACAAGATGGTTCGAAAGGTGTATGAGCTTAATGAAATCAGAGAGACCTATGGGTTTGATGTGACATTATGAACTCTTGCCGATGGACTTGGTTGAGACCTCAGGATGATGGACAACATCAGGGAGACTTTGATGATCGGTGTGTTTTGCTAAACTGTGGCCGATAGACTTGAAGGCAGACCGTGGTTGGAAGGATGCTGACTTGGTTGACTGATGATGTGTATGATGTTCATTGGAGGATCATGGGTGAGTTGGAGAAGCTAGAATGGTTAATAGTTGGTCTAACTGTTGGAATATGAACTGATCTACAAAAGATGAACTATTTCCTATCTGCTGAAGACAAATGTATATACACTGGACATTTTGTAGTATGATGTGAGAGAAGGAGATGAATCTCGTAGGAGGTGAAGGTTGAGCAGTTGTGCGACAAAGAGGCCAAGAGGCCGGTGGTCGAGTCATGCGACTATGTAGCTGAGTGAGATGTCTCTCACTGAGAGAGAAAATATTGAGGTAGGAATATGCTGCCGAGATCTTTCTAGGTTAAGTGTCTTGGTTGATCTCTCATGTTAATCTACACTATATACTATGTGAGAGTATTGTAATAGTGCAAAGGTTGTATGGACTAAGAGGTTGATCAAGGAAACTGCAAAAGGAGAGAGAGGGAAATAGAATAGGGTTGTTGCCAGTTTGTCTCCAAAATGAAACAAGGAGTAATCTCTGTGGAAAAGGCTATGAGCTTGAGATTGTATTGTAACTCTATTTTTTGTTGAATAATGCAATGGCTCAGATCTTTTGGAGTGTGGGGTTTTTTACTTGAAATGGTTTTCCCCATGTAAATCTGTGTGTTCTAATCTTTTGTACTATCTTTCATGTTTAATGGTTTTGTTTGTTGAATCTATTTATGCAAGTTGTTGAAACTGAGTTTACATGTGCTTCTCTCAGAAAGATTAATGTGGGAAATGAACTGTGTATGATTCTGCTTTGTGACATAGTTGTACATGTTTTTAAGGCAAGCTATTTGAAATTAAAGTTACTGAAGCCGCTACTATTCTTGGAGGTTTCTCTGAGATGACAAATTTTTCCCAACAAGTGGTATCAGGGCCTTCTTTTGGTTGTTGGTTCTGGGTATTTCTCCTGTGAAGATTTCTTAGTCTGCCAGGCTTGAGGAAATATGGAGGAATCAACTGATGTATTGATCCTTTGGTGAGTGGAAGTCTTGTAGTATTCAGAGACAACACATAGTTTGAAGGATGGTGAAGATGGAGTTGGTTATTTTGGCAGCAATATAACCTTAATGTATGAGGTGGATTTCTTTGCTTCATGGTTGTGTTGCAGTAAATCTTTCATATTGGGCGTCTATGTGAGAGGCTTCGTGGTGATATGGAGAAGCTTGGGTTGTGTCTCATGGAAGAGAGTGCTTATGCTGGGTGGTATTTCCTGAAGGCATTGTATTTTGTTAACCTCAAATATTGAAGGCTATGGAGTTAATCATTAGATGATTTGAAAGCTTTTGAAATAGTCTATCTCTTTCTCGGATGCATGTGCATATTGATGGTTTTGGAATTGGCTTCAAGGGGGCCTAGATTTCTTGAAATGTTGTTTCCTTTTTTTTTAAGGATGTATTGTACTTGCATGTTTTATGTGGTTCTGTAGGTTTTACACATCAAGCAAAACTTTTGATTATGTGGAGTTGTTAAACTATTTTCTAGACCCTAGCTTTTGGGGCATTACTGGATGAGATGGTTGCAGTTCTGCATGCGTGCTTTGGCATGGTATGAGGAGGTGAGATTCTTTCTCTATATGAGAGTGTTGGTATGTGATTTTTCACTTAGCATTCTTGTGGTGTTGCTTGTGGATTCCCTGACTATGGTGCTCATTATGGACATGTTTGGCAAATTGGATTTGGTCATGATCTAGTATTGGAGTCTTGGTCTCTACATGGTTATCTCCTTTGATATCTTGGTTTATGATTACTAATGTGATGATGGGTTTGCACGATCGATGGAATTGATCTTCGAGTTATGTGGTTGGTGGTTTAGCTACCCATTGGCTGTAGTGAGATAATTTGGATGTGGATTGTCTATATCCATGAGGTTGATGCAATGTTGGTGTAGATCTATTAGTTGGCCTTATCTATGGTAACTTGTGCATTGGTGTGGTTGCTTTGGGATGAGAAGATGAATGGTGCTAAGTACTTGAAGAGTTGGTTATAGGGACCTATAGCATGTTGTATCATGATGCTATGGATAGCTTGGATACATTGCTTTGTGTAAGCTTTTGACAGTGATGGTAATCTCTACTTGCTTTGGAGACCTTGGTGCCACTTCATGGACATGTTGTTGTGTGGACCTGAAGGATTTTTAGATTAGCAGATGTTGGGTCATGATGCTCAAGAAGCTCGGTTGTCATGGTTTTTTGGGAGCTTTAGCAATGACTTTGGATTCATCACTTGGTGGTTAATGTTTTTCTTTAGTGTTGCAGATGTTATTAGGAGGAGATCTTTGATCCTGTTGCTACAAAAGGGTTCTTTTGCATTTGTATGGACACTATTTGAAGATGTGCAACATCTTGGAACCATGGAGGATGACTGGATTCTTTCGCTAAGGTGTTGGTGGTGCTAGATAGGTGATGTTGGTTTTGAGTTTGTTTTCTTTATGTCATGGTATACTCTTGCTTATGGACTTGAGTTTTGACATTGTGCATTGCACTTCAGGCCATGGTGAAGTCACTTAATGCTTGGTATCTCCTAAGGGCGATGTGTAGATCATGGTGTCATGATAAGTTCTTGTTTCAGATGTGTGGAGCTTTGATAGTGGTCTAGAGTTTCTCTGTGTTTTGATTACATTGGTTATATGCTTGACAACTTCATGTTAAGTGTAGTAATGCAGTTTGGAGTTCAACATGGAATGATCATTTGTTGGTTCTCATGGATACATGGAGAATAAGGTGAGGCTATAACTCTTTTGAGATGAGAAAGGTATTGATTACAGTTGAAATTCCGAGTAGCCAACACCTTGGTTGGACATGAGTTCAATAGAGACCAATGAGGAGATTGCTCTTGGATGAGTCATGGTGGCTTGTATATCTAGGAGGAGCATTCTCTTTCCCCACTCTTGGTCTACTTGACAGTTTATCTGAGAGGTATTTTCCCATTATATCTTTCAGGTTTGTTTTATGATTTCTTTAATGATATGGATCTTGAATTGTTGTTAAATGGTTATGGAGGATTCATAGTGGAAGGTGGACATCTCCTTAAGCTTTTGCGTTATATCATTTATTGATAAGAACTAGTAGGAGATAGTTATATGGGCTGATTTCTTGAAATGGGAAATGAAATAGTTTGGTCTTCTTTGAGAGACTTACATCCATATTTGTTTACATGTTACATTTTTTATGCTTGATCTTGGTGATTGAATGGTTAGATGTTGTTATGGCATCTCTTTGGGATGGGAAGGAGATCATACTTGACATAGCTTGTTTGTTAGAAGTGTATGTAGGAGGATGTTTTATAGTTATATGTTGTGCAAAGTTTTATCTCTTTGGTCTTGGTACCAGTCTTCCTGATGTTCGGTTTCACATTACATTGGTCTGAGGTTTAGTTGGAACTATAGTGATCACCAACTTATGGTCATATGTTTTTACTCATGATTCATGGGAGATGACATGGAGGTTCTTAATCTTTTTCCTTTGTTGGGTGTGGAGAACTTGGGGGAGCTGTGAAGACTTGTGGTGAGATTTTTTCTTGCAGGTTATTAATTTGCAGGTTGCACATATCATTATGGACCAGTGAGCTTTCAGATTTGGTGTTACCCATGTAGTGGGAGTTCCTTATTGTGTTTTGTCTTCTTTGAATGGTTGGCACATGGAGCTTTCTTTTAGAGTGCATGGGTTGGTTATGTTGGTGGCATAAGTTTACTAATGTTTGATACCTTTAAGGTATGGATGATTGGATGTTCTAGCACTTGTTGTGGGTGTTATTTTTTAGTCACATGGGTTTATCAGTTGGATGGAAGCAGTTAGGATGATTGTTATTCTAGCTGATCTTCTATCTTATTTTATGGAGGATGGCTTCACGTATGTGTTTGGGTTGAGGGCTTTGAAGCTAATGTTGGGTTGATTCTATTTAGCTTGTGAGCATAGTGGAGTGGTGGCTATGTTGGTGCCTTTTCCGTCTGTAGGATCTGATGCTTGTGTTCTTGAGATTGATGCATATACGCCTTGGCTCATTCCTTTTCCTATGGTAGATGGCTAGAATTGTTCCTTGAGTTGGCAGACATCTTGGATGTCATTATAGGTGTCTTGGTTGGAGCACCGAAGCATTTATTAAGATTCTATGTTTGTGTTGGAAGAAGCCAATAAGTTCTTTGTCAAGTGGGAGAATGTTGAGAATTATGACTCAAATTTACTGGCTTGATTGCTTCCTAGAGAAGTTTTGTTTTCGTCCTTCATTGGCCTGAGTTAAGTTAATGGTTTTCAAGTTTATCTAACTAAAGTTGTGGGATTCTAAAGTTTCGTAACCTCTCGACTTAGCGACTGTGGAGGGAAGGATCCTTCCTTTCTTTTTGACTCATCGTGAGTTTCAGGAACTTTGTAACCTCTAACTTGGGGTTTTGAAGTTTAGGTTTTGAGTGATGGAGTGATCTTTTTGTCGGCTAGTCGTAGGTTCTAGGAACTTCGTAACCTCCAACATGAGGTTCTGGAGTTCGGTTCTCAAGCGATATAGCAACTTGGATGCCAACGAATGTGGGGAACCCTTGGAGTTAATATTTAAGTCTTTTCTGAGAGACTTGTTGAGAATATTGTAGATTCCTTTTTTATTCTTTGGAATTGTACAAGCAGTGGATGTGTGTCTTGGTGGACACCGCACCAGTCCACCACGGCAAGCAGAATATGAAGGAGTCTTGACAATTGGAAAGCGATGGTTGGTTTCCAACTACCGATGGATGTGGGACCTGATAGGATAGATATTGGTGTGAACTCTTAGCGATAGAGTGTGTCTGGCCAACAAGATGGTTTGAAAGGTGTATGAGCTTAATGACATCGAGGAGACCTATGGGTTCGATGTGACATTATGAACTCTTTCCAATGGATATTTTCTTCCCGATGGACTTGGTCGAGACCTTAGGATGATGGAAAACATTGGGGATACTTTTATGATTGGTGTATTTTGCTAAACTGTGTCTGATAGGGTATGTGCAGGATCATGATGGGCCAAAAAGTGGCAATATAATGGGTATTTGTAGGATATGTGGCTGATGACTTTTTTTTACCCAAAATTGATGAAATGAAAAAGGTTTTTAAAGGATATTCTCATCTTTCAACTAATATAAATTACACTTTACTTTGAATTTAATAAATAATAATTTTATTTTTTTATTTGAATTACGACTAAAGTGTTGATTGGTAGGCTGATTGAAAAACATCTATAGCTTTTAAATGGTATCACATTTTTTGAATCCAAAACATGCATCACATTCTATGCTTCATATACTATAGGATTAAAAAAGAAAAATTGAATTTCAGTAAAGTTTTGACCAAGTTAAGGTGGTTAGACATACGAGTTTTTATATTTTCTAAAATTTGTAATAAAAAATCATAATTAATTATTTACTTGGAAAAAAATTAAAAACATATCCATCATATCCTGACATGAGTTCTCTACTTATTTCTAATATATTATAAAAAAATATTATCATTTTTTTGTGGTTAGGGTGGTCAGATTGACACCTACTTCTTATTTTTTCCCTGAAATTTAAGTACTACTGCATTGAAATCTCAATTTTTCACCAAATAGATTTTTTTCCTTTTTAAAATAAACTTAGTAATTTAGAAACTACATTCAATTTTATATAGATTCTATTCTTAAATTTTTTTGAAATAATATAGATACCTTATTCAAATTTATATGTCAAGTTACTTAACTCTGATTTTTCTAAATTTTTTGCCACTTAAGGGCATGTTTTTTCCATGATGATCCTCCACATACCTGATAGACAAAGTCATGTTGATAGACTTGAAGGCAGACCGTGGTTGGAAGAACACTGACTTGGTTGACCACTGATGTGTATGATGGTCATTGGAGGATCATGGGTGAGTTGGAGAAGTTAGAACAGTTAACAGTTGGTCTAACTGTTGGAATACGAACTGATCTACAGAAGATGAACTGTTTCCTGTCTGTTGAAGATGAATGTATATACATTGAAAATTTTGCAATATGATGTGTGAGAGGGAGATGAATCTCACAAGAGGTGAAGGTTGAGCAGCTGTGTGACAAAGAGTTCGAGAGGCCGATGGTCGAGTCATGCGAGGATGATCCCACAAAGCTGGTTTATTTTTTGCTGAAATCACATATTTTTAGAAAATATAATGATTTAAGCCATAAAAAGTTACATTTAAAGCATTCCAATTGAAGAGGGTTTGATCAAACTACCTTAAATCAAACCCCCTTGGATAGAACCTCGCTAGTTTTAAACCATACCTATAACAGAGTCTCCTTTACACCTATCAAAATGCTAATAAAAAATAGCTTTTGATTTACCTTTTAGGGGATCAAATGAATTCATTTAATTTTATTTTTTTGTAAGTATGTATTCCTTATTATAAGCTTCCCAAAAATTATAATTTTAAATAAATTTAATTTAATTATTATATTTATTTTTTATTTCTTGTAATGAAGGTTTTTCACCAAAAATCAAGCTCTCTATTTTGCACATGTGGAAAAATAGTAGATTATCAAAAAAAAAAAAAAAATATGAGTACACGAGATATTGAAGTTCTTGATCCAACAAAGAAAACAAAATTGAATTTTGATACATACAAAAAAAGTTACCCATTATACGGTCACGCTATGTCTGAATTATAATTGGCTTGACTTTGAAACTTGATTAAAGGAAAAATATTTAATAAAAAACTATCTAACCAAGTGGAAGCACTAGATATTGGAACTACAAATCTAAATTCAAAAGAATTAGAATTTTATCCTTCATGGGAAAAAGGTTATGTGTTATATGGTGAGCATCACATTTTAAAAACGTTGTTTTCTGAAAAAAACTAATTTTCGAGGGAGATGGAAAAAGAAGTGCAATTTGATTCCAAATATTTTGAAACAAATATATTTAGAATCTATAGACAAAATTTCATGAAACTCTAGTTTGCATTATCTTCAAATTCCTCACGGTTTAGCCACTATAGGTGCCTAAAAGTGAAGATTTAGTTAAAAAAATTATTTCAGTGTCTAGTTTGGCCAAAAATTGTAAACCACTATTGTGGGATCACCCGCAACTGTGTAGCCAAGTGAGATGTCCCTTTCTAAGAGAGAAAAAAATGAGGTAGGATTATGCTATCGAAATATTTCTAGGTTAAGTGTCTTGGTTGATCTCTCATGTTAATCTACACTATATACTGTGTGAGAGTATTGTAACAGTGCAAAGGTTGTATGGACTGAAGGTGGATCAAGGAAACTGTAAAAAGAGAGAGAGGGAAACATAATAGGGTTGTTGCCAATTTGTCTCCAAAATGAAACAACGAGTAATCTCTGTGAAGAAGGATATGAGCCTAAGATTGTATTGTAACTCTATTTTTGTTGAATAATACAATGGCTTAGATCTTTTGGATTGTGGTGTTTTTTACCTAGAAGGGTTTTCGCCACGTAAATTTGTGTGTTCTAATCTTCGGTACTATCTTTCATGTTTAGTGGTTCTATTTGTTGAATCTGTTTATGCAAGTTGTTGAAATTGAATTTACATGTGCTTCTCTCAGAAAGATTAATGTGGAAAATGAACTATGTCTGAGTCTGCTTTGTAACATAGTTGTACATGTTTTTGAGGCAATCTATTTGAAATTAAAGTTATTGAGGGCACTACTATTCTTGGAGGTTTCTCTAAGATGAAAAAGTTTTCCCAGTGGTAGATACTTTGGAAACTTTTAGCAAGGAAGTTGCATCAAAAATTTACAACACTTGTCTTCTTCATCAGTCCAATAGTCAAGCAGCTTCAAAAATTTAGACCCTATGCTTGTATCATTAATGCCATGGAAGACTAGAAGCATGAGGGAAATTTATGGTCCAGCTCAAGGTATGATGATTTTGATGAGCATTTAAATTTTCCTTTGCTTTCCTATATTGATCCAATGTCCTTTGAAGAATACGTGAAAGAAGAAAAATGGTGCAAGGCCATGGATGAAGAGTTGAACGCTATAGTGAGAAACAAAACATGGGAGCTCATTGATTTACCCAAAGGGAAATTAGTCATTGGTGTTAAGTGGGTCTATAAGACCAAATGTACTACTGATGGTAAGGTTGAGAGGCATAAAGCAAAGCTGGTTGTTAAGGGATACAAACAACAGTTTGAAAGAGACTATGATGAAACATATGCACTAGTTGCAAGGCTAGAAATAGTGCAGGTAGTCCTAGAAATTGCAGCCCAATACAAATGAAAAGTATTTCAAATGGATGTAAAGTCAACCTTCATGAAGGGAGTAATGAAAGAGGAGGTGTGTGTGGAGCAGCTTCCTGGCTATGAAGTCCCAGGTCAAGAAGAAAAAGTTTACATGCTTTGAAAATATTTTTATGGGCTGAAGCAAGCACCACAAGTATGGTACAACAAAATTTATTTGTACCTTATAAGTAATGGCTTTAGCAAAAGCGGTAGTGAGCCCACACTCTACATCAAGGTAGCCAATTTTGAGATTCTTATTGTTGTTTTGTATGTAGATGATCTAATTTTCACAAGAAAAAGTAATCTTTTCATTAATGATTTCAAAGAGGCAATGAGAAATGAGTTTGAAATGACAGACCTAGGTTTGCTAAAATATTTCCTAGAAATAAAGGTCTGACAAATAGATCATGGCATCTTTATTTCACAAACAAATTATGCTAAACAAATCTTGAGGAGATTTAGAATTTTGGATAGCAAATCATTCCTAGGTAACCCCAATAGCTCTAGGTATGAAATTAAGCAAAGAGGACACTAGTAATGAAGTTAATCCAACCCTTTGCAAGAGCATGGTTGGAAGCCTCATGTATTTGACAACAAGACGAACCTGATATGATGTATGCAATAAGCCTAATTTTTAGGTCCATGGAGCAACATAAGGACGCACATTAGCAAGTAGGAAAAAAAATTCTAAGCTATGTCAATGACATGAAAGGATATGGCATTATTTATATTGCCTTCATTGAGTTTCAGTTGGTTGGGTACACAAATAGTGATTGGACATAAAATATAGATGATAGGAAGAGCACATTAGGATACTTGTTCCACATGGGTTTAGGAGAAATATCATGGCCATCAAAGAAGCATCCCATAGTTTCTCTCTCCACAACTGAAGCGAAGTACATAGCAGAAAATGTAGTAGTATGTCAAGTTATTTTGCTTAAAATAATCCTTGCAGATTTGAATGAGCAGCAAGAAGATGGTACAATCATATTTTTGGATAATGTGTCTTCTATTGCTTTGACTAAGAATCCCATCTTTCATGGGTGAAACAAGCACATTGAAATCCACTATCATTTCATAAGAGAGTTGGTGGAGCATGGAGAGATTGAACCTCATTATTGCAGATCTGAGTAGCAACTCACTAATATTTTCACAAAGGAATTTTCAAAAGACTCCTTTGAACGCCTAAGAGATAGGCTTGGTATGAAGTAATGCACTAGAACTTCAGTTCTAGAAAACTTAGAAAAGTGTTGATGCGCTGAAACTTTAGTTTTGGAAAACTCAAAAAAGTGCCATTGCATAGGAACTTCAGTTCAAGACAATCCCAGAAATTAGAATAGGTGTAAACAGGATAGCTCCATAAATTTTGCTATGGAAAGATAGTGCTTCGAAAACTTTGCTCTGATGCTCCATAACTCTTGCTTCATTGTGCTAGAAGTTTCATAGAGTGATGAAAAACAAGAACTTTTGCGCTGGAAAGTTTGCTCCAAAATTTTTGCATTAGAAATTTTAAATGATGATGAAAAGCAATTAGGCTTAAGATTGAGGGGGAGTTGGAATATCTAATCTTGAGAAACAATGGGAAAGTGCATTTAATGCACAGTAAGAAGAGATATGTTTTGGATCATTCACTCCATTTGAATTATCAGATACTTGTCTCAATTAATGTGCTTTGGCAGCAAATTAATTCTGGTAAGTGAATTTGAAATTGGATGGAAATTTTGGAAAAGGGAAAGAAAGACAAAATAAGAATAGAATTTTTTTTTTAGTTAGAGATAGGAGCAGCAAAACAAGGAGGAATGTTCAATAGAACATAGGACAACAAGAGGAGAATTTTTAGAACCTACAACAACAGAAGATTTTGATAGAGAGGAGTGTTGCAGTGCTTTGAAATATCATGAGCATGTAGCAACACAAAAAAAGCTCTAGTGTGTCAGAATATGCACAATTTTTGTATGAAGGGAATACAAAGCCATAGCTCTGAGCTTTTTTGTAATCATTTTGAATGTAATCCTCTTTTTTGGGTATTTGAATGAAATAGAGAATATATTTCTTCCTCCTTGTCTTGTTGTCTCCATTGTTCTGTGTGTTTTCATTCTTTTCCCACTTTAGTTGGTTTCTTTTTCCCAACATTTTCTTCCCTGACTCAATCCTTGGGATATTCGCTTTATAGCTAGTCTTTTTGGTTGTAGGAAAGATGCCTCTGTAGACACTTCTAAAGCCACCTTTTCCTATTATTTTTTCGTTGTTGAAGTTATTGGTAGGAACACTAAGTTGAGCATAAGAGAACTTGTAGGGACCTTGAGTGAACTATTTGTCCAACTCTCTATTTCCTTCCTCACCTTCACTATTTAGGCTCCTTTCTTTCTATTTGAAATACCACCACCTGGCAATAAACAAAAAACTACAGATGCCTAGGAAGTAGACAAGAGGGATATCAAGATAATTTTTTGGCTACTTTTGTGAGTTCTTGATGCAGAGGAAACTTTATATGAAATATTGTTTGAAGGGGTAGCGGAGAAGATATCCCATGAATATGCACAAGAAAAATTCCAAGTGAGGATAATGTGTGTTTCATAGGACAATCTAGTGGATGTAGAGAGGCCAATCCTGACCTTCTCCAGAATAGAGTCCCATAAATCTATTTGATAACCAAAATTGGGCTTCTAGGCTTGGAAATGTTATTGAGATTAGAAGGGTTAGATAAAAGAAATACTTGTAACTTCTTTGTATTCCCATCATGATCTACCCACATGTCCTAGGCATTCCCATTGTTGAGAGTATTGTTTATGAATTCATCTTCAAAGCTAAGCAAAAAGGGCTCCTGAGAAATAACTGAATTGATGTCAATTCCCACATGGTTGTCATCTAGGTCATGATCATTCTGGAATGTGTTGAACTCAACTACAACAACCTGATTTGAAAATTTACCATCTATGGTTTGGTTGAAGAGACTGATCCACTTAATCTGAGCATTTTTAGGTGGTTTAAAGTTGAAAGGGGAAATAAATAAATTGAGTCTATCCCCTAAATACTCACTTATACACTACTACATAGAGGGGGGGTTAAAACAATTTTTAAGTAAATTGTCTTAACTTGAGACAAAAAAGAAAAAACTTGTGTATTGTCTTAAATATTGTCTTTAAATGAGTGTCTCAAATTATTGTCTTTGTAAAGACAATATGAATCATAAGTATTTTTGTCTCTTTAGAGATAATAGTTGGGATTTAAAGACATATTGTCTATCTAATCCCAACTATTGTCTCACTAGAGTCAATATGAAAAAATGTATTAGAAAAAAAATAATTTATTTTAAATATTTTTTTAGTGTGGTTTTCAACATTCAATGTTTCCATATTTTCGCCATCCATAGAAATAAGAATTCAATATTACTATTATCACATATTGTCTTTGGAAACAATATGTCTCTAATCCCATAGAGACAATATGAAAAAAGTATTAAAAAAATAAATAATTTATTTTAAATATTTTTTTAGTGTGGCTTTCAACATTTAATGTTTCCATATTTTCGTCATCCATAGAAAAGAGAATTCAATATTGTTGATGTTTTATCTATGGGAGATATCCTTCTCTCAAAATAAAAATGATATATAAATATTATTTTAAAGGCCGACCCAAGATGAAAAGTCACCTTGGTTCTTGAATGAGGCTAACCCTTGTGAACAGTCGCCTTGCTTGTAAAGAGCCACCTTACTTTGTATATATGGAAGGAGATGCTCATTCATTTGATCATCAATTTTTATTCTCAAGAGATATTCACACATATCAAGGAGTTTGTGCATCTATAGCAGATCATATTATTGCATAAAGCAAATCGACATTAAGGAGAGATCATATAATTGTGTATTTGCATCTAAGTGAGGTGTGATTCTTTATTGCATCATATCGTCCTTGTGTGTGGCCAGATTGTAAGCAATTTTCCGCTCTTTTAAATTCAATATATAAGAGAGATATTTTGGCTAGATTTTTCTCCCTTGAGAAGGAGGGTTTTCCCAAGATAAATTATGTGTTCTTTGTTCACTATGTTGAATTTTCTGTTAATTTTCATTTCTGATTAAAACAACATGGTATCAAAGTGGGTTTAGGGGAAATTCAATTAGAAGCCATTGCAGATTTAAGATCACTTCCAAGTGTGGAGGAATTTTATTTTATTTTTAAGCTTCAGGTGCTTTCAAGGAGTTTGATATTTGAAGCTTTAGCTATGATAGAATATTTTCATAATATTGGAGCAACAAGACAATATAGAGATATTAGGAGGAATTGCATCTGAAGGCAGAAAGTCGGGTTTAGATATCACTATGAGAATTTTTTATGAAGTATATGACTATGGTCTGGTACATGGAAAATCATGAGCTGTTGTTGGTGTGAGTGGATGCAATGGTACTTTGGCTTCTTGAAATTATTCTAAATATTTGTGTGAGTTGTAATGGAGTCATGTTTTGGTTCTTGTTGAAGACAGTGTGTAGGTTCTATGTTATCTCCTCTCATTCTTGTGCCATATGGGATATGAGTTTAATGGAATGCTCGGGTCTAAAAAATAGTGTTCATTCTTCAAGTCATATGAGCTTTTGCGCATTAGTGTAAAGTTTGGATATTACCTATGGTGTATACATTTGAAGCTTCAAATATTTCAAGGAACTCAATCATTTACATTTAATAGCTAAGAAGAGACTACAAGACAAGCAATTGACTACATCTATTGACCAACATAAAGAGATAAGTATTTTATGTTTGAATAATGATCATGAATTTTATAGTTAATAATAATTCATGCAATAACATTGGGAATAGTGAATCATGTATGCTTCTAGCATTGATATTTCTCTTCAGGATAGTTTTGAACTATTATTAATCTCTTTAAAATTCTTCCAAGATGTATCAAGGGGCAAAAGGATGATGAGAGATTGCATAAGGAATTCAAGGGAGGAAGAGCTTGATGTATCCTATGAGGAAGACATGCATAATGAAGAAATGAACAAACATGAAGACAAAACTTGCTACCATGAGTTAGTGGCACATAACTAGAGACATTTGTTCAAAGAGGAGGAATTAACATTCAAAGGGAGTCTGACAATCCATCAGAGGTAACCTTGGATGAGGAGGTCAGAAGGTTGATAATTGGAGCTTTAAAGGGAGTCACATCATCATGATTATCTGATGTTAGTGTATATTGCTCTGTGATGGAGAAGTATGGAGTGAAAGCCCTTGTTAGTGTATATTTCTCTATGATGGAGAAGTATGAGGTGAAATCCCTTGTAAGTGTATATTTCTCTATGATGGAGAAGTATGAGGTGAAAACCCTTGTTAGTGTATATTTATCTATGATGGAGAAGAATGAGGTGAAAGCCCTTGTTAGTGTATATTTCTTTGTGATGGAGAAGTATGAGGTGAAAGCCCTTGTAGTGTATATTTCTTTGTGATAGAGAAGTATGAGGTGAAATCCCTTGTAGTGTATATTTCTCTGAGACGGAGAAATATGAGGTGCAAGCCCTTGTTCATCTCTAAGATGAGACATCATGTTGAGAGACTTTGTAATGATCCCTTTGTACTTGTGTTTTTCCACACATGGGAGTAGCCATGGTGGACGTCATGTTGAGAAACTCCATGACGATAACACATTGAGACTCTATGACTAGGCACTTGTATGTGTGTTTCTTTCCACACATGGGCGTAGCCATGGTGGACGTCATGTTGAGAGACTCCATGACAACATTACATTGAGAGACTCCATGATGAACCTTTGAGATTTCCACAAATGGGTGTAGCCATTGTGGGCGTCATGTTGAGATACTCCATGACATGGATATCTAGAAGGATACCTCCCTAGCTAAGAGGAAGTGTTGATGTTTTAGCTATAGGAGATATCCTTCTCTAAAAATGGAAATAATAAATGATATATAAATATTATTTTAAAGGCTAACCCAAGATGAAAAGTCGCCTTGGTTCTTGAATGAGGCCAACCAGGTTGTGAAGAGGCACCTTACTTTGTATATATGGAAGGAGATGCTCATTCATTTGATCATTGATTTTTATTCTCAAGAGACATTTGTACTTATCAAGGAGTTCGTCCATCTACAACAAATCATATTATTGTATAAAGTAGATTGACATTAAGGAGAGATCATATAATTGTGTATTTGCATCTAAGTGAGGTGTGTGGCTATATTTTAAGCAGTTTTCCGCTCCTTTAAATTCAATATATAAGAGAGATATTTTGGCTAGGTTTTTCTCCCTTGAGGAGGGTTTTCCCAGGATAAACTTTGTGTTCTTTGTTCAATGTGTTGAATTTTATGTTAATTTGCATTTCTGAATAAAACAACAAAAAATATTACTATTATCACCTAAGTACACACCCTTGCTAAGTTGCATGATACATACATTTCTACCTAAAAATGTGGGAAATGAGACAATGCATTTGAGGTTTTAGAATAAAACATAGAAAAACATATCAATCATCCATTTGCACATAATGAAACAGTTTTTAAGAAGGAAAAAATATTGAATTTAATTGAGAAAAGGTATTGTTATAGTAGATACAAGTCTTAAAATGACTGTTTTACCTTCAAAATCCAAAAAAATTATATATATTTCATCAGTCTCAAAGGTTGGTTTTTGAGTTATAGTACAATGTTTTGCTGAAAAGAACTTAAAAAGGTTACAACATAGAATAGAAAAAGTAAGAACTAACTAACAAAGTGGACACCATCTAATGATCATTAAATGACTCTTTTAAAATTGTTGTTGATTGTTTTCTTTCATCTAGGTGCTTGAAATTTCCTTCATCATGCTTTTGACAAATGAAAACTCCTTGGTGGCATTGGAGAAGGGAAATGTTGACATTTTCAACCTTCATTAGCAGCTTAAAAGACTTGAAAAGTTTCCTTCCATGCCTAAATATCTGCAACTGTTGTCTTTTATCTGCTAGATAGGTGGGTAGTTGGCCAAATAGCCTTCTAGAAACTTGAAACTACTTTCACAAAATGCTTGAAAAGTGTCATTAACTGCCCCAAAAGTAGCCCTTAATTGTTCAACTTATTTACATAAGGAATGAAGTCTCTCCAATTGATTTCTAGAGAAGTAGTTCCAGGTCCCCAACTATAATAATATGCATGTCTTGCACCAATACAATTGCACTACCCAGCTCTTCAACATATGAGGGTTCCACATTTTTTCCTATCACCTACAATCCAAGCCAAATTAATTCAATATTTGTAATGTAAATAAACAAATAAATGGTGGCAACCCAATTATCTACTAATAATTTACCAAACTAACAATCTTTCTGCCATTGAAATACTGAGTTTTTGAGGTATCAAAAAAGTAACCAGTTGACCTAACAAACATTATGCCACCTTTTCTTTTTCAAATTTACAATAAATGTATTTGATGGATGAAGCTTCCTAGATTTAATAGTAAACTACAAATAATGTAAGCTTAAATTTTTCAAATATGGTGATTTCACATTATAGATTACTGTGCTACGAGAAGTTACTTGATTTAGAGCAAAGAGAAACAAATGATGAAGAATGATCTTGCCTCATCTTCAACTCAAGACACATGGAATATATTAACTTCTACACCATTTCCTCTTGCATGAATGCATTATTTCTCTGCATTCATGCAAGATGTAACATATATTATGAGTATAATAGAGAAAAATAGTATCAAAAATAGGGGAAAAAAAGTTAAGGTACTTGATAAGTTGATGGGTATAAAAATAATGTCGCTAAGTAAAAAGTTGATGAAATTAGTAGTAAAGAGTAGTTTTTTTAATAAAACTAATAGAATATATTATGAAAACAAATAAAAACCAAAATGTAGTGTCATTGCTAAGATGACATTCAACCATACGAGAAACATTGAGAACAAGAGATAGTGTTGAAAACATTACTTAAGGAGCAGTTCCAAAGAGGTGTGAGACCATTAGCTTTTTCATTAAATGATGATCTCTTCCCCAGTCAGACAAGGCCACCATTGACTTATCCTATGACAACACTTGCAAGGTTGTATGGAGTTTTTTTCATTGTAATAGATGAATGATGATTTGTCATGGCCTACAACCCACATTTACAATTGACATTTTCAAGGGATTCAACTTATAACGGATTTAAAAAAAATTGAAAGAAGTCTTCTTAGATAAACCTCTACGATTTTAAAGAAAAGTATTAAAAACATTTGGTCAATGAGTAACACCACAGAGCTCCATATAAGTATGTATGTTGTTATCCTTATGAACTGATATGCAATCAACCCACTTTTTTACTATAATGGGGCATGATATTTAGTCTAGGCAGGTTTATTAAGCAACTTACTTGTCTAGCAGCTTTGGTTGAGTTCAATAGAACAATAGCAAATCCAAGGCCTGTACAGATTGAATAGATTGGACCGTAGCACTTAGCCCACTGGTAGAACGTTCGATGAGAAACCTTATCCTTGCGCAAAATAATGTCCCTCACCACCATCCATGCACCCACACCTGCATTTGAAATTCATTCACTCATTAGTCATTTTCCATATTAAGCAACAAAGAACACAAGATAAGAATCATGAAGCTAAACTGGTGGATATTTCTTTTTTGTGATGATCTAGATTTTATGGAAATGATTACTGAACTCACAACCATTACAACTTGAATGGTAGTCCATTCTACATACAAATACTGTAACATATTGCTCAACTAGTATTCAATAAAAAATATGAACATAAGCTATAACTATGTAGGCTGTGAAGTAGTGACTGAATATGAAGTTGACATCATATTTTATAGATAAGTACACCTATAGTAAATAAATACTAAACAAAGAAAATTTAGTTACTTTAAACAATGTACAAACAAGTTTAATTGTTACAAATAAATTTAGTTCCTTGAAACAATGTCCAAATGATTTTACTTGTTGCAAATAAAGAGCTCTAGATAAACTATACGTGGATTCCAAAACAATACATGTCAACTAAATGTGGATTCCAAAACAATACCTATCAATTTGTTTGTTGTGCATTTTTGTAGCAAGATAATGTCATATGTAGCTTTTACCTACACATTATAAAAAGAATGGTGAAAAGCTGGGGAGGATGAATAGTCTACAAAATTAAACAATGTTATTTAGAAATTTCATGGAGGATAGAAAATGGAAGATACATGCAATTTTGAAAGCAAAAGTAAAAAAGAGGGTGTAGAATTAGGAAATGTAGGATGTTCCATTAGTACAAAGTTAATAAATTGTTGTGAATGTATGTAAAATGACATACAACAGCTGATAAAAGCGTACATCACTAAATGTTTTTGTAGTCAAAGCAACAAGTGTAACTCTAATTAGTGACAAAAAATTGTCTATTTGTAAGTATCTCAATGTGAAAAAGGTTTGAATTCGTGGCATCGTTCAAGTCAATTCACACATTTTGAATGTGTAACAAATCAAGTAAAAACCCCAGTTGATGGGAGGGAATGAGGTCATAGCTTCTCACAAACTCATAATCATAACTGTGAAACTCTTAAGATTCTCGATCTCTACACAATGCCTCCTTACAACATACTCTAGTCCACTCACAAGCAAATACATTACTTTTGTTCCAATCTACAAGTCCATCAGCTGTGTGAAGACAAATTCCTATGTTAACAGAACCACGAAATGAAAGTGTAGTTTTATTTTTTATTGCAATTTCTATATTAAGCTAAATAAATTTGGATGCATTATAATTGCATTAGAGTCATCAAATCATAGTTCAAAATTTGGACGTACCAGCCAAATTTGAATCGAACTCAGTGACTCGAGAAACTTAGCAATTTAAAAAATACTTAAATTCCTTGAGGAAACATCAATTCTATGCAAATTATAGTTGAAAAATGTCAAAATGTATCAAATGGTTTTCATTTCAAATATATATGTATTATGAACAACATTAGTAATTAAAGCAAAATTATACAATTTTTTTTTCAGAATAATATAAAAAAGAAAAATATGACAAGGGGACTGCTTTTCAACTAAAGGAATACCTTACATAGTAAGAAATATACTTGCACAACAAATATAATTATTTTGTGCACCAAACTATCTCTTACACAACCACTAAAAACCCTCATGCAGTAACCAATATCTATTGCATAGCAATAAGAATGTCTTGCATAGCAACTAGGATCTATTGTACAACAACGAGAATGTTTTTCACAACAACTAGAAATTCCTTGAGCAGAAACTTAAATTCACACAAAAATGCCTGCATGGGTCGAATTTAGTTAAAAAGACAAAAAAATGAATTTTTAGCGCATTTTTGTTGTGTTTTCAAGGTCAAGTAACTCAGCTTTGAAAATTTATTGCAAGCACTTGGGAAGTTCTACATGTATGCATCAAATGCTAACATTAAATAAAAGAGGATTTTTTACAACTGTTAGACTTGAGACATTCATGGAAAACATGTATATAAATATGGCAATTTATTGCTGTCATATTAAAAAATAAGCTTTAGAAGGTAGATTATGTTCATGTACACAAGTTATGAATCAAGCCATCATAATTATGGACCAGTAACTTCAATTCAAAACATCCATAAACAATTTATAGTCATAGATTTAGAACGTCCATATTTATAACATAAAATTAAAATTGTTCATAGAAGAGTAGTGATGACTTCTAGTGAGGTAGCCAAAGATAAGAGTTCAACGAAGCCCATATGAGACAACTACTCAAAGTTCACACTGTTATAAGTAAATGTTCTAAGATAAATATTTTCATTAATAGTAAATTTCTTTTAAGTACATTAACAACAAGGGATACATTTTTCCTAGTTGTAAAACAAATTATCACAGTAAACGCAGGCCATATCTGTAGCTATAAAAAACTTAAATATAAAAGATCTACTACTATATGTTTCTATAGTCCATATCTATATATTTGAAATGACAGGAGAGCAACCTTATGGATCTGGAAACCAAATCTAATCATTATTTAATTAACTTTTTCAAACATCCCTTAACCAAATAATTTAAGGTATTTCAGTATAGCTATAGATATGGGTTGTGTTTACTGTGATAATTTCCTAGCTATAAAATTAATGAGATCATAGCTACAAAATATTTTACAGAAAGGGATACATGTTTTTCCTATTGCATGTATTTATAACAATGTGGAAGTGTGCAATCTTACAGTGTATAGGACAGGGGTGAAGACAATGGTACAAAGGACAAAGGTTTTAAGGCACTGTGAAAGGTATGCCAATGTCAAGGGCAGTGATCTTATAGAGTTTTGTTGCACATATTTGGCATGCAAGAAAGCATAATCAATAGTGAGGAAGGCAGTGTTATGCATGGGTGGAAACTCATGAAAATGCATGGTAATTGTGGATATTAGCATGCCAATGAGAAAAGGGAAGATTTGTTATTACATACCTATTAATGGGAAGAAAAGAGGACAGTCATGATGTCAAGACAATTGTCAAATGTAAAGAAAATCATAAAATGCATGAGGATAGGGGTATAGGCTAAAAGTAATGAATTCTATAACAATCATATGTTAAACGAAAAAAGTGAAGATAAAAAGATAGTGATAATGATGGATTATTAGGTAGTGATTAGACTATCAATACACCATAAATATTTATGAAAATAGTAGCATATCAAGCCTCGTAAAGAAAACCACTGAATCTTTAGCATCTATAGCATTATTTTGTATAGCAAAGCATGTCATAGTAGTGTTGATGTGTTTTTTATGCACTTCTCAACATAGGTAGTGCGTAGGTGCACTACCTCTCTTGAAAGACAATCTTCCACAATCGGATTGCAGAACACTATCCCAAGGTCTCTAATGTCAGGTCTTGATAGTGCTTGGAATATCTCAGTTGTTTGATGTGATTTGTTGGAATCACAAGGCAGTCTTACGTAGGCAATACAAAGCGTGGGAAGTTGGATCTTGAAATGGAGTTTTTAATATAGGGAAGTTATTGTGCATTTTGCTGTAGGTTCAAACATCATTCGTAAACTCCATGTTTATCATTGGATTTAGCTTTACAATGTGCAATGAACCTTAGCATAGGTTACTCATTAAATAAAATGAAAAAGGGCAGGAAAGAGAGGAGGTTCCTGGATCTGCAACTAATTGTGAACAGTGATGATGGAGTTACTGCAATGGACAACTTCTTGAAACAATATCCCACTTAACCAGAAATCTCATAGTCTTATGGGATTTGTGTTATCTTCTAAAGTCAGCAAATGTTTCATCTGTCATTCACCATATGCATGCATGAACAAAGATGAAAGTTTTGGAGTAGCTTCAAATTCAAGTCCAGGCTAACTTTACACAGCTATCTACCATCAGCAAACAACAAAAAGTATGGACTAAGAAGTCATCAACACAAAAATAATTTTCATGATCACAGGGCAACATTCCTAAAATCTACCAAAGCAAGGAAATAGTTAACAAGAACAACAATAAAACCTAAGATAAACATCTAACAATGGAGGTTGAATCAAGCAACATGTGAGAAACTCAGAAAATACACCAAGTCAATGTCTTTTCTTTATAAATTTTTGCAACATGCCTTTACAACAACTCCACTCCACTTTGCAAATGAGAGGAGAGCCCCATTTGTAGTGCCCAAGAGATCTAATGAATGGCTAAGATAAATTCTTATTGTGTGGCCAAGATTCATTACAAAATAGGGTTTCACCTACCCCCCAATATATCACAATTTAAAATTACATTTTGTCATTTTCCCTATTTTGTTCTCTACGGACGGTACTGTAGCACTTTTGTCTTTTAGCCAATTGTTGTTTCACTGTAGCTACTCTTTAGGGAGTTCTTCATCTTTGACGGGGTTGTCCTCCTGCCTCCTAGAAGCTGTGTATTCTATGAACTTGAGGATGACTACTTGGAGCTTGTCTATTTCAACGATTTCATATCACAGCACCTAGTAGCTCCACTCTTTCACATTATCTTCCAATCTTTTCCAATCCTCATCGTACTTCTTGCCTTGGTCCCTGAACAGCTCTGATTGATCGAAGGCACGGACAGCAAAACTCATGAATTCCACTTTGATTTCACCAGCCATCCCGTCCTTCATCTTCTCCTAGAAGTAGAGCTTTATCTTCTTCGGATCCATTTGCACTGTGGGCATGTCGTACTCCGTCATCAGCTTGAGATAATGAGCGCACTCTGCCCTGATTTCCTTGATCCACTCAATGTCTGGATCCACCTTGCTCATGATTTGTTCCATCCTTTCCCTCCAGTTGTCAAAGTCCCATCGCCATACATCCATCAGCCAGTGATCATCTTTCTTAAATGCAAGCTCTTTTTCCCAAATAGCTTCTGGCATCTGAAGGATAGCCTCGATCTTCAGAAAGGTAGAGTCATAGGTCACAGGGAAGTCAGTGCAGAGCTTCCTCATGCCCTCCAGAGACTGCAACATATCTAAGAACTTGTTGGCTGTTCACACAACTCAGCTAATTCCCATGTTTTTGACATATAAGACTTTTCAGAACTAGTCCTCTGTGGTCTTTTCCAAGTTCTTCCTTCTTTCCATCTTATTGATCTGCTCCTTGGATAGCAGCTGGGGTGCGGTTGTGGATGTGGTAGGCAGGTCATCCACTGAAGACCATTGTTGTATGTAATCCGTTAAGGCTACGACCTGTGCCTTGAGCTCATCCTTGAAGATCTTATCCTATTTTATCAAATGCACCACCGTAGCCACTGACTCCTCAAGGTGCCCAACTTTCTGCTCTCTGGTGGCGGTCCCCAAGTCGATGGTGGAGATGTTGTAAGTTATCCCAAGTTGGCCAATCATAGGAGTTACTATTTGCGCTACTTGAGACCCGGACACATCCATCATCACCCTGGATCGGACTTTGGTTTTCTTCTCCTTCTTTTTCATGATTTGAGCTCAAGCCAAGATGGCCTCTAATCTCGCCCTTGGGTTTTTTAATATAGGGGTATTTCTTTCGAGCTGCCTCTCTAACCATTCAGGTACATCAAATTTCCCCTTAGGTGAATCATGGCCACCCTCACCCTTCTCGGTCAAGGCCAAGGTTTCTACTCCCTTTTCTTCTGGGGACTTTTCTTTCTTCTTGGCAGCATCTTCATCTTCCTCATCAGAATCTTGGATGAACACGAGGTGTTTAATAGGAAGCACGGTGGACAATTGTTGTATGGGACTTCCTTTCTCTGTCGTCTCTTCTTCTTCCTTTTCCTTAGCATGTTCAATCTCGTGCACATGTTCTACTAATTGCCCAACTTTGAGGCTCTCGACAATTTGGGTCCCACCCTCAGTTTTGTCTTCTTTCTACTGTTCTTCTTCTTCAAGGGGTGGCGCTTCTTCTTCTAATTTGGTGTCCTTTGGCTACCAGGCCAGTTCTTCTTCTAGATCATCATCAAAGGCCTACACGATTACCCTGCCACCAGTGCTACCTTCCTCGTCCCCGCTCTCCAAGGAACTAGTTCCCTCCTCTTCATAGGCCACCCTGTCAATTACTGGGTGCTCATATTCTGGGTGCTCGTGCTATTCATCAACCTCCTCCTCATAGGCCCCTGAGGCATCTTGTTCATGCTCCTCCCACTCCTTAGAGATTAGCATGGTGGCTTCCACAGCCGGTGGCCCTTTTGGCAATTGTGAAGGTTGAGCCATATTCCTCAGCGGGAAGATTCTGCATATGTCTTGAGAGAGCCTCAGGCATGGTGGAAATGGGAATAGGTGCCATCACCATTGCCAGAGGGAGTGATGTGGTTGGTGACATGGCAGCGGAGGAAGGGGGCATAGTTATGGCAAAAGAGGAGTCGATAATTATTACAGACTTGGTCGGAGGCGAAGGGGCAAGATGAACAGAAATGTCCACTGCCGACAGGGATGTGGAAATCATAGCTAGAGAGGTAGGTGGCGCAATTGTAGGGGTAGGGAGAGCCAAGAGAGGTTCCAATTGACCTATATCCCTTACCTTCTCCTCCTAGGTTGAGGGCTATTCGGCGGTGCTCCCCGCTTATTTAAGCCTTTTGGAGGGTGAGCCCCCTGCTTCTTTCCTTGCATAGACCTTGGGGTCTGGAGACTGTTCTATTTATGTCCCTTTCCTCTTCTTGGATCTGGTGACCGGAGGAGACTTGGAGGTCCTGCGGGTAGAAGTGGTGGCAGCAGCATCTTTTGTGGCACTTGGCTAACTTTTGAGCCCTTTGTAAGTCAAAATTATTCCTTGCCACTTTAATTGGGCTATTTTCCCATTGACCCAATCCTTAGTATGAGCCAAGATTGACTTGATTATAGTGTCGAGGTCATCGACCTCCTGCTCATCCCAATCAATTAATGGTATTGGTAAATTAGCGACCGCAGGGTACCTGGGGTGCATTATGGTGCTCTCATCTTCCTCGACTTGGTCAAGTATGGGGAAAGGCTGCACCTTCCTTACAAACTGCATAGTCATTCGCATATAGTGCCTTGCACGTACCTCTTTATCATCCTGGCAATCTCCCTAGAAGTCTTCAATGTGATGTAAATGAGCAAACCCTGGTCCCAATACCTTCCTGATGTGGCCATGTGGGTCTATCCATGGGCGAGCAGTGTGTAGGTAGAAATGGTAATCTTTTAGTTCTTTCTCAGAGTTACCAGCACACTGGGAAGTTTGCAGCCTATACATGCCCTGGCCCAGAGTCATGGGATAAGAAATCCCTACTATGTGTTTGCTGCTGAAGATTGCCTATATGTGTTGGAATTGCTAGGAAAGCTCCAGAAGGATGATTTGGTTGTTGGGGTATCGATGCCACCTGTTTGGCCTTTCAGTGAAGCCCTGGACATAGATGTATGTAAACTTCAGATATTGAATGAAGAGGAAGGCATACTACTTGAAAAGTGCCCTGGCACTATGGGAGATCCTCCTCTCGAAGTCTCCGGCAATCATCCTGATAATATAGCCAATGAAGGTGTCGTTTACTCTACAATATTCCCTTTCGAAGTTCTAGTACTGGAGCTACGAGTACCTATCATATGCCTTGATTCTTCGCCCCTGCTCCTGACCGGGTGCCACAAACAACTCGTTGTACTTTCTTCGATCCACCAAGGAATAGACAAGATAGGAAGTCATATAAAATTTAGAGCTCTTCTTCATGTTGAAGAATTACTCATGGAAGCAATTGCTTATTATATCTCCCCAATATAATGAAGTCTTTGTGGTGACATCCTCATTCCCCTGAAGAATTTGCTCAACGAAGTACACCATCCATTCCTGAAAGTAGGCAGCCACAGGAAGACCCATAACTCTGCTTAACATGGTGACCAAGTCATGGTAATCTTCGTGGAAGTCACTGCGGAAGAGTTCTTGAGGAACCTTACCAGCGCTGCCCCACTTTTCTTTGAGCCAATGCTGATTTATTACTTTTTTATAGCATGTCAGATTATCGTCCCATGCTGCTTGGCATTCTTCTATGTTGGGCATTTCCATTTCTTGAAATGTGGGAATGTGGAAGGTTTCTGTAATCCCTTCAGGTGACATATCGGCGAGAATGTTGCCCTCCCTATCAACGATTGTCTTTGTGTCGGCTTGATATGCCTCCCGACAAGCCATGACCAATTCAGGGGCCACGAGGGATGGAGGGAATACAGCAGCCTTGCGATTCCACTTTTCCTTATTAGCCTTTCATTTTTGGTCGTTGGATTGACTCTGACCCTTTGTGTGAATTTGTCAATATTGACGTGGCCTATGTTGGTATCGGTGATCTCCTTCCAATCTGTGGTGACTTTTGAGTGCAGAGGCTCACCCTAGAATTGGTATTTCATCTTGTCTTTGTCTTCTTTCCCTCGAGGAGTCATGCCTGGCCTTTTTCCTTTGTCCTTCTCGATGAGTGCCCTTGAAGGTCCCGCACATGATTCTATATATTCTGCAAGCAAAGGCATAGTCAGCACAATGGATTACCAAAGAATTCATGTTAGCCAAAATCTTAAAGATATCATTCATTTTAAACAATCTATAAAGCATAACATGACCCTTTATCTTCCGATGTCATTGATCTTTTGATTGGGGGCATTTGGATAATTCGGCCCTGGAGGGCCGAACTTCCTGATCAGGAATGTTGTTTGGAAGGGAAAAAGGGGCGAAGGGCTCCCGAAGATTCTCTTCAGTTAGATTTTAGCATTTTGAGAGGTTCGTAATGAAGAGGACCAAAATTAAGCACATGGCTCGAAGTAAGATTTCATATTTGGGCTCATTTGGATCGGTTTGGGAGAATCCGGAAGTCCCAGGCCGGAGAGCTGTCTGGAGATGGCAGTTTGGAACAGTAGATTGAAAATGGAATTCTAGAGACAGAACTTAAAAGGGGAAGGTACGGTCAACTTATGGTAAGACTTTAAAACAACCTTGACCATCCGGGACACCAAAAGAGGGGGCACACAAAATGAGGTAGTGATAAAATGACCCGACAAGGTGAAAGAAAAGAGGGTCCCCGTTCTGAATGGGGCGTATGTGCTAAGGGCACAATAAATGGCGACTCCACTGGAGAACGCTCCTAAGCATTCTAAGGATAAATATTCATTCAGGACCTAGAATCTCTGGTTTCATAGACCAGGAGTGGCTTCCATAGATGAATCTGGGAGAACGAGATCCTTAATTGGGTCAGTTTACAGGACACCTCAGAAGTGTGTGTAGTGAGTTCATTCCTTTCCTCGGGATAGTGACCAGGGTTACCAATTCAACTGAGAGAGCTACGTAAATCATCTAACACAAAAAGTAACCTGGGCATTGCTCCGCTGCCAGTCAGGCGTCCATAGCCCTGATGGAGTTGTCACTGCAATCCCATGGATATTGCTCTACTGTTGGCTGGGCATCCATAGCCCCAGTAGACTTACCCGAACACCCATACGGTTGCTTATTTTTTAGAATTCCTTTGCTATTTCACTTTAATATTTCCTTCAATGTTCACTTCTCATTTATCATTCATTTTGACTGGGTAAGCACTAAAGCCTATGATGGGTTTGAGACTGTAGTGGTCACTAGAGTAGACTTAAAATTTTTCACTCACTAGGGTGTCATAAAAACCATGGCACAATCCTTCAGAAATAATTATTATGTGTTTTGTGCGAGATCCGAGATGTGTGTAAGAGGATCCAATCCAGGGTCAAGTTCTGAGCAGCGCTTAAACAAGGAAATCATTCATGGATATCTTTCAGAGGCCGATAGTCAAGAGTGAATGTTTAGCCAAAGAACACAAAGGATGAACAAAAAAGTAAACCACTTGTCGAGCAAGCACGACCACCGCTAAGGGTGGGAAACAACTTTTCGAAACAAAACTATCAGGAGGGAGAAAACAAAAGAGTGACGCAAAACAAAAAATGCATGCCAACCAGAAAAGCAATCTACCCTAACCAATGTACAAATATTTACAAAAAAGAGCTCGAATGAGCTCAGGCCTAGAAGTAATGCTTCAGGTGCTGCCCATTGACTGGCAATGGGACGTTCTCACCAGTTAAGGTCTTTAGGCGGAAGGAATTATCTCCAAAAATCTCATCTATTTGAAAGGGGCCAAGCTAGAGCTTGTCAAATTTGTTGTTTCCCCCTTTCTTTTCATGGGCTTTGTCCCAATACAAGACTAGATCTACAATTCTAAAGGCTTTGATCTTGGCTCAGCGGTCGAACCATCTTTTAACTATGCCCTGATGTTTAGCGAAATTTCCTATTGCATGGTCTCAAACTTCCTCTAAATGCAAGAGCTCAGCTAACTGAGGTTCCCTATGATCTCCTCCCTCATAAAAATTGTTGATGAACTGAAGAGTAGGAATCTTCAAATGGATAGAAAATATAGGTTCTAGGCCATAAACAAGGTGGAATGGGGAATCGCCAAAGGCGGCCTTATGGCGAGTACAATTAGCCCAAAGGGCGAAATGGAGCTAGATATGCCAGTCCTTAGGATTTTTATCTAGCAGTTTTTTTATTATGGTAATCAAGTTTTTATTTGTAGATTCAGTGAGGCCATTGCCTTAGGGGTAGTAATTGGATGAAAACTTAAGGGCAATCCTATAGTCAAATGCCCAACTAGCAAATTTTAATGAAGCAAAAGCTAGTCCATTGTCACATACCAAAGCATAAGGACAACCAAAGTGATTTAAAATGAAACTTCCCAAGAAATTAGTAACTACTTCAGTTGTGCATTGCTTACATACTATTGCTTCCATCCACCTAGTACAATAATCGGTAGCGGTAAGAATGTACTTGTGTCCCGCAGATGATGGAGGGCTTACCAGACTGATAAAGTTGAGGCCCCATTGCGCAAACATCCTTACCTCCAGCACAGGCTGCAGTGGGATAGCAACATTCTTTTCCCTGGTGGCAGCGGTCTGGCATGTGTGACATGAACGAACATGACAATGAGCGTCCTTGAAGATAGTTGGCCAATAATACCCCACTCTCAATATCTAATGTGCTATAGAAGAACCAAAACCATGGCCTGTGCCGAATTTATCATGAAACTCTTTCAAGACTCGATCTACTTCTTCCTTACCTAGGCATCTTAAATAGATACCTTCATGATTTTTCTTGTAGAGAATGGACCCTTGTAGCATGTAGCCGTTGCTTTTCAATCTAAGGGCCCACTTCTGGACTCTTTGTAGGTGCGGTGGACACTTATGATTTAGCAAATAATAGATGACATTCTAGTACCACTCTCTAGGGGAGACATCCTCAAGATGGTACTACTGCACAGTGAGTTTAGGTCCAGCTTCTGCTACTGCTTCAGCAATCATGCGGGTGAGTGCATGTCCTCTCACCAGCTTCATTGGTTGGATCTCCATGTCATATTCTTGGAGTAGGGTGACCCACTTAGCTCTTCATTCACCCAATTCATTCTACATAAGTAGCGTTTTTACTGCTGGGTCGGGGACAATGGCAAATACCTTATTGCACAAGATGTAGTGTCTAAATTTCTTGACCCCTCTGATGAGAGCATATTCCTATTTTTCTACATTGTGATATCACAATTCAGCATCCTTTAGGGGAGCACTCATGAAGGTGATTGGGTGCTCATTTCCTTCCTCATCCTTATGGGTCAACATACTAGCACAGGAATGCTCTAAAGCGAATGAGTAGATGTAGAACAACTTCAGATAATCCAGGCTGACTAACATAGGTGCCTCAGTGATGGTCCATTTTATTTCCTCAAAAGCTTGTTTGACGTCAGATGTCCACTCAACTGTGGCATCTTGTTTCAACATAGCATTGAGATGTTTAACAATCTCCACGAAACCTGTGATGAATTTCCTGACGAAATTGATCTTTCCAAAGAAGGATGTTTATTCTTTCTTGCTGCTTGGGGGCAGAATTTTGAGTAAGAACTTGATACGTTCAGGGTCTATAGAGATACCCTATTCTGAAATGATGTGCCCGAGCAACCTGTCTTTAGTCACTCCAAACATGCACTTCTTGGGGTTAATAGAAACTCTGAACTCCCTGCATCTCTGAAACACTTTGCACAAATCAGAGACGTGATCACCTTTTTTTTAGAAAACACAGTTAAATCATCCATGTAGATGATTATGCACTTGCCAATCAAATCCTTGAAGGTGATATCCATGGCGCGTTGGAAGGTGGCGCTGGCGTTGACGAGCCCAAAAGGCATTCTTCTATATGCGAACGTTCCCCACTTGGTGGCGAACGCCATTTTATGATGATCTTCATACTGTACCATCACCTGGTTATACCTGGAGTACCCATCAAGGAAATACATCATTTGAGAGCTGTTGACAATCTGCAACACCTCATCTAATGAAGGCACTAGATAATTATCCTTCTCTGAAGCTCGGTTCAAATTGCAGAAATCCACACACAATCTGATCTCCCCATTCTTTTTTATAACTGGGACCAAATTGGCCACCCACGTAGAGTGTCTGACTGGGAAAATAATCCTTGCCGATAGCAATTTCTGTACTTCTTTATAAATGACGGGTTCCAACAAGGCATTGATAGGACGCTGCCACTGACGGAATGGCCTCACCTCTATCTTGAGAGGGATGGTATGCATAATGACAGAAGTGTCATATGTCTTTAAATCTTCATAGCTCCATGCCACCACATCATTATATTTCTACAACGCATCCATTATTCGTTTCTTTTCCTCTGGCATGCATACCTTGCCAATAAAAACATTCTTGATTTCCTCAGTTGTCCCGAGGTTGTGAGCATTGCACTGGTTGCTTATGGATTCTTTCTTTGTTTGTTGGTTCTAGCCTTTGATCTGGTCTAAGTCGAATACACGTTCCAGCTGAACCATGCCTCTGGGGATCGTATTGGTCTTAAGGTTAATAACCCCTTCTATGTCTAGTTCGGCTTCCTGCGGATCATCTTCATCAATTATTTGAGCTAAGAAGACATCGGAACTTATGATGAATTTGAGAATATGTTTGTCATCATTAAAGACCTGCAAGTGGGTAACATTATCTGGGACTGATGGCATGGGTGTCAACTCAACCGTGAATTTCTTAAGCCCAGATAAAGAGAAGGGTTGTAAAGTGTTGGCCACTTGAGCCAAAGCATCAACTATATGGTTCTAAGCATGAGGGATCAATTGTATATTGAATTCATCTAAGCCCTCTAGGAGATCCCAAACCCTGTGCCTATAATTGGCGAACCTTCTATCATGACAAGAATATAGCTTCCTGACTTGTTTAACCACTAGTTCGGAATCCCCAAAAACTTTTAGCATTTTCACATTTTTCTTCAAGGCTAAGAGAAGGCCATGGACCAGGGCCTCATATTCTGCTACATTATTGGTGCAATAAAATTGCAATCTATGGGCAGCAAGAAGGGTCTTACCTGTTGGATTGATGAGTTCAAACCCAGCTCCAGCTCCTTGCTTGGACTTGGATCCATCGAATTGGAGTGTCCAGCACACGGAAGGTTCTTTATCTTCGGGTCTGATTAAGTTTCTGTTCCCTTTCAGCTAGGTGACTGGCTTTGTGATCTTAGGGAAATCTTCTAGGTTGGTGTGGTGACCAATGGGTGGTTCTGTTATTGCCTCCTCTTGCATTTCAATCCAAGGAGTAGCTGATCCTTTAACATGTTTGACCACTGTTTGACATACGCAATAATCAAACTCAGCATTGTGAACCCTGCACCAATTTGGCAATAAGAGATCTTGGAAATTCATCTGAGGGCCCAAGTTGAGTTGGTTGCTAACACACTTTTACAGGAACCCATTTAAATAATTAAGTAATCCCCAGTCATCGTCTTCATCAGGCCCGTCATTTGGTTCTACCAGCCCTTTTGTACTCATAGATATTTGAGTGGAATCTGTCGGAGGACTGCACAACACTAAGAGTACTTCGTCGGCACATTCCTCCTCGAGCTCAATCTTGTTTTGGTAGGCAAAGGGACAGTAATTCCCTAGGTCGGTCTCAGAAAACAACACCTCATTAATATTGTTGTACTATGTGATCATGTATTTCATATGAGGTTCACGGTCAATACGGATCTGATTTGGCATCCCCTTCCATGGGAACCACATGTGAGAAAGGTCTATGGTGGTATATCCATTCAGTGCCTTGGTGAATTCCCTTCCCAAGATAATTCCATATGCATTAGGAATGTCTGCTACTTGAATATCAATGACTTGTTGTATCCTTGGGTCTATGACAATTTGCATTGGGATCCGATTTATTTCTCCTACGCTGATAATCTCTGTTTTGTCCAGTTGGGTCACCTTCCTCCTTGAAGGCATGGGGGTGATGCCAAGAGCCTTGCATAATGCCAAGGGCATGACATTGGTAGATGCTCCTAAGTTGAGCAAGCATTTGTGCAGGTTCTTCCCAAAGATCCTAATGGTGGTCAAGAAAGGGGGAGTTTCAAATCTCCCTTGGAAGATGCCCGTAGGCGTATCTACATGAGCTACTTGGCCCTTGCTCTTATCACTGCCTTTATCCCTGTTCTGCCTAAACGGTAGGTCCTTGGAAAACTACCTATTACTCTACTCTGGTTCCTTTTCAATTTGTTTACTCACAGATTGGTTTATAGGGATATTCTTCCTTTTCCTGGTGTTATCCTGTATCTCTGGTTCTTGCCTAGGCTCTTCAAAGGTAACCCTCTTAGCTGGCGTTTCTTGCATTGTACTGGAAGACGGGGTTCCATTAAGGATCCTAAAGAAGGAATGCCTTATAGCAGGGACTTTGAGTAATTCAAAGGCTAGCAAACTAATTTTTACCCTTTTGAACTCTTCTACTACGTACTCACTCATTTTCTCAATTTCTAGACTAAAAGCTCGGCCTATGGCAGAACTAGGAGGTTGGACTTTTGTTTGACTAGACAAATTTTGGGATTGGCCTTGAGGCTGATTTTGTGACTGGTTTTGAGATTCGTTCTTGTTGAGGTATTGGGTAGGTATATGGGGAAGTTCAGGGTTGTTGCTGGCATTAGGATCAAGTGGAGTGGTGAAATTGTTTAGTGGGGTGGAAGTTGTAAAAGGTCCACCCGCCTGTCTATTCCTAAGGAAATAGTGAGTCGACCTTTGATGGAACATGTGGACCTCATCTACAAATGACTCATCTTCATCCACTAGACCATTATCTACTAAATAAAAAAGCTGAGCCAAAGTTTGCTCGTTACTTACCTCTTGTACTTCTTCACCCTCAACAGGAGTAGGCTCGACTTCGGGCTCATTGTGTTCACCTCATAGAAATGGCACTTGATTAACCACGAGATAGGAGGAATCGTATGGCTCAGATGAGATGATGTCCCTATAGCCAGCATTGTCTACTACATTATGTACTTCTACCTGGAATATTTCAGCGGCTATCTGGAATTCAGGGCAATCCAACTTAGAATGTCTGCTGGTTTTATGAATCCTGCACCATCCAAACAAGGCTGCCTCGGTAAGGTATACTCCACTGGTCAGTTTTTCGTTGCTTGTTGGTTGATCAAAAATCCTAGGGACACCTCCGTTATTGGGCCTAGTGTTCCATGCACAATTTTGCCTCTGAGAAGGTCTCCTTTATGAATTATGATTTTTTCCTTATCATAATTCTGCTCGAAGGAAGTGCTTGCTTCTTGATTATCCCTACTGTTCCAGTTAAGATTGGCCTAGAAATTACGTTGGGAGGCTTGTAACTGATTATTCTTATTTTTTAAGTGTGTCATTTTTGTGGACATTTTCTTTATCATCTCAGTCAGTTCCTCTAACTTGTCTTTCTTGGTCCCATTCCTAGGCGATAGCGCTAGATTTTGGACAAAAGCGGGTGGGGCTATTGGCTGATTCTGATAAGCTGGAGGAAATTTTGGTCCTGATAGGTACAATGGTGCCTGGGACTACTGGGAATATGCCTGCTATTGTGGAACAACCTCAGAATAGTTATACTAAGGTTGAGACTTCAAATAGGAAGGTGTGGGAGGAGCATAGTTTAGTGGCTGCCTCGGATGTGGGACAATAGGCAACTGAGGCACTTGATTCATAAGAGGGGTCTAATGAGCGAATGCTTGATTCAGTCCATGAATTTGCATCAGGTGAGCTACCGGCCCCAAAGAAGGCAATGGGCTAGAAATATTTTGCCCCAAATATGCACTAGCGACAACAGCCTCTATATAGGCAGTCACCAGGGTAGTGAGCGTTGGGTGCATCCTTTACACCAAAGCTGACATGAGGTTATCCAATGCCACATAGTAGACCAGGAGGGCTACAACATCATTATGAAGGTACGGGTCCTAAAGCCTTGTAAAGGCCCAATGAAAATGATCATTGAAGGACCCAATAGGTTCATTGACTTCCCTTCTGACAGACATAAACTGCTGGTAAAGTTTTGAAGGGCTTATGGGAATCTTGTATTTCTATAGGAAGGAATTCTTCATCAGATTCCATGAGGTAATGGTCCCCTCAATAGATTGATATACCAATAGAAGGCTTCTTCCCCCAACGAATGTGGAAAAAGGCGGCATGCAACATCCTCGTGGTCGACTTGCATTTCAGTAATTATTGTCTCAAATATTTTGATATGCTCCTCAGCTGTTCTTTGTAGGTTGTGTGGATGAAACTTTGAACAAAATCCCTTTAGAGTCTTGGGCATATCATGATAAGCAGCGAAATGTATCAGCGAAGGGTTATGTGCTAACCAAGCCATGGAGGGTGGTGGAGGTGGTATCTACTATTGGGAAATAGCAAGTTGGGGCTGCACCCGCAATAAAACAACAATCTGAGGCTGCACTTGAGCTGCTGCTGATTGGACTGTGCCCTGGGCTGGAAGGGCCAGGAAAGGAGCAATCCCCTGGCTACCGGAGATAGGAGGTGCAAATGCAGTTTGAGATGGTTAGGTGGAAGATGTAGGCCAGTTAAATGAAGGTGTGGATGGAATGGAGGAAGAGGAGGAGGGAACGCTACTTCCCTTAACTCGCTTTGCCCTTGTAGGAGGCTGCAATCTTCAAATTCTCCCTTATTTGGTGTTGACTGTAAAACTCTTTGAAATATTTCTGGGGAGAATGATCCGATTCGACCCAACTTCACCTTTAACCTTTAGCCTTTGTATTCCAACTTCAAGCTCTCCTTCTAGCGCCAATTTTGTTGATGTGTTTTTTATGCACTTCTCAACACAGGCAGTGCGTAGGTGCACTACCTCTCTTGAAAGACAATCTTCCACAATCAGATTGTAGAACACTATCCCAAGGTCTCTAATGTCAGGTCTTGACAATGCTTAGAATATCTCAGTTGTTTGATGTGATTTGCTGGAATCACAAGGCGGTCTTACATAGGTGATACAAAGCATGGGAAGTTGGATCTTGACATGGAGTTTTCAATATAGGGAAGTTATTGTGCATTTTGTTGTAGGTTCAAACAGTATTCGTAAACTCCATGTTTATCATTGGATTTAGCTTTACAATGTGCAATGAACCTTAGCATAGGTTACTCATTAAATAAAATGAAAAAGGGCAGGGAAGAGAGGAGGTTCCTAGATCTGCAACTAATTGTGAACAGTGATGATGGAGTTCTTGCAATGGAAAACTTTTTGAAACAATATCCCACTTAACCAGAAATCTCACAGTCTCATGGGATTTTTTCTATCTTCTAAGGTCTGCAAATGTTTCATCTGTCATTCACCATATGCATGCATGAACAAAGATGAAAGTTTTGGAGCAGCTTCGAATTCAAGTCTAGGCTAACTTCACACAGCTATCTATCATCAACAAACAACAAAAAGTACGGACTAAGAGGTCATCAACACAACAAGAATTTTTATGATCACAAGACATCATTCCTAAAATCTACCAAAGCAAGGAAACAGTTAACTAGAATAGCAATAAAACCTAAGATAAACATCTAACAATGGAGGTTGAATCAAACAACATGTGAGAAACTCAGAAAATACACTAAGTCAATGCCTTTTCTTTATAAATTTCTAAAGCATGCCTTTACAACAACTCAACTCCACTTTGCAAATGAGAGGAGAGCCCTATTTATAGTGCTCAAAAGATCTAATGAATGGCCAAGATCAATTCTTATTGTGTGGCCAAGATTCATTACAAAATAGGGTTTCACCTACCCCCCAATATATCACGATTTAAAATTACATTTTGTCATTTTCCCTATTTTTTCCTCCACTGATAGTACTGTATCACTTTTATCTTTTAGCCAATTGATGTTTCACTATAGCTACTCTTAGGGAGTTCTTCATCTTTGACAGGGCTGTTGATAGAAACAAGGTTGGATTGAGTCAATCACTGGCTCAATGCTCTAGGTCTCATATTGGTAACCCTTGGTGTTTTTCTCCACCTTGCAACCTATAGGTCCTAAAAGTTATTAGGCACCCCTGGTCCTCCCTGCCAACCTTTCTATCAAGTTCCAAATCAATCACACTGCCTTAACCAAGAATTCTTAGTGCTTTCCCTCTCAAGCAATTTCTAGCCCTCAATAGCCTTAAAGACTAGCTTAACTTCAAAATACTTCCAAATCTTGTTGCAGGGGTGTGAAAAGCTTCCATGGCTTCCAAAATCATTTAACTAAAGCTCCTGATCAACCTCCATTCACAAACTCTCCATTGCTTTCAAGAAAATGCTTTACTTGTATTTGAAAAGCTAGTAGCCTTAAGCCCAATTAGGTCTTTGAAACAGGGGAAAAATGATTTCTCCTTCTAAAAACACCAAGTAAACTAGTTCTTAGCTTAGGAAATGCATTTCACATGTCCTCACCTCCAAGATTCCTATGGCTTCAAGATTGCTCAGGTCCTATATTGTCCAGACACCAAAAAGGTCAAAAAACCTAGGGTTTCATTAGCTTTTCCAAGCTGATTCAAAACTAGTGAAAATTTCTTCATCAAAACGGACTGTTACGAGCTCTTCCTTGTCACCATGTAGAGCAAAGACACTCCCCTAAATCCTCAAGAAATAATCTTTTAAAAATCTTCACTCCCCTGCAAATTATTCACACTATCCTCAAGCTTTTCCTAGTTGGGTTCTCACTATCTCGCCTAGGAAAAGTCATTTAGCATGCTTGCATGACTCACAAAGAATCTTATATTTACAATATATACAAAGAGGGATATTTTCCTTGTTTCCACAATGTCCATACTTCCTGGTATGGACAGGAAACAAAACTAAAACTCCATTTTCTGAACTTTACCAATCAAAAACAAATCAAAGAAAAGACACTGAATTTACAAAAAAAGAAGAAAACAATGGGAAAATTGTCTATAATGACACAAAAAAACTTGAAAATTGAATCTTTACATGCTAGTAAACAACAAAAAAATGCTGATTTAATTCATCCAATCTGATGCTTAAGATGCAAGAACAGAAAACTGCATTTTTTCACCAAAAATCACTATTTTTTTTTCATTCACCAAAAATGCCAACTCACAAAAGCCCTTTTCTACCTTCCAAAGTCGTGAATTCACATTCCCCATGCAAAGAATCAGTTAGGATAATTTTACCAAGCCTAAGAATTGCAAAAATCATGGTGTTTGAAAACACAGTGTGTTTTTCAATTCTTGCTAAAACTTAGGAAACCAACCATAAAAATGATTCGTAGCTTATTCAAAAAAATTCCTAAGCACAAAAAAGGTCCTCAACACATCCTAAAAGGTATTAGAAACCTTGCACAACAAAAACAAATAGATTTAAAAACAACACTTCAAAATTTGCTTTTTTTTTGGTAGGTGCTCCTGCACCATTCTCCCCCCCGCTCAGCACAAAGACTAAGAACTGGAAGGAGGGATAATTTTCAGGTCAATTCCAAGCTTCTTGAATTTATCTTCTTGTACCCATGTAGCCTCTGATTCAGGCTTGCTCTTCCACTTGATAAGGTGCTCCATGTATACCTTATTCCTTGTGGACTTTTTCACCTTGGACTCTAAGATCTGCTCTGCCTCAAGCTGCTCTTGATTTGGTAGGGGTACATTACTGATGTCCTTGAAGAACTCATGACTGTTCTAAACCTCATCACTAACTGTGCCTTTATATTTGATCAAATCAGCAACGTTTAACACCCGAGATATGCCCAAATTTGATGGTAACTCCACCTTGTAAGCATTCTTGCCATACTTGGCCAACACCTTGCATGGTCCTACTCTCTTCATTTGCAACTTGGTGGAAATCCCCTTTTGCAATCTAGATTTGTTGAGGTGAACCATCACATAATCACCCACTTGAAACTGCATATCTCTCCTTGACTCATTAACTTTATCTTTCAACTTTTGTGTTGCTGTTGTAATTGTCTTCTTAACCTACTCATGAATCTCCTTCATGGTCTGAGTAAAGTCTTCTACATGTCCACTCCTATTCTCCATTGTTCCAAGGTCTCTGAGTTCACAAACTCCTCTTGGGTGCATCCCATACACCACTTCAAATGGACTTTTCCCTATAGTTCTATTAACGCTATCATTGTATGCATATTCAGCTTGGGAAATCACCATATCCCATGTTTGTCCATATTCCTTTGTCAAGCACCTCAATAGGTTACCTAACACCCTGTTAACCACCTCGGTTTGACCATCGGTCTAAGGATGGTATGCTGATCCAAATGACAAATTTGTTCCCAATCTGCTCCATAGTGTTTTCCAAAAATGGCACATGAATTTCACATCCCTATCTGATACAATGCTTAATGGAAATCCATGGATTCTTACAACTTCCCTGAAAAAGAGATGAGCATGTAACTTGCATCATGTGTAGTCTTGCATGGAATAAAGTGACTCATCTTGCTGAATCTATCCACAACTACATAAATACTATCAAAACCAGTTTTAGTCTTGGGAAGACCTACCACAAAATCCATGCTCACACACTCCCATGGTCTGTTAGGAATAGGGAGGAGCTAATACAAACCAGCATTGCTAGCTCCCCCTTTGGCTTTCATGCAAACAACACACTGCTCCACATATTTTTTGATATCTCTTGCTAACTTAGGCTAGTAATAAAAACTTTATACCGACTCTAAAGTTTTATTTATTCCAAAATTCCCACTAAGACTGCCATTGTGTTTCTCTTGGATCAGATTTTCCCTCATTGATCCTCTTGGGACACATAATAGGTTTCCCTGAAATAACAATCCATTTTGTAGTGTATACTCAGCGTATTGACTATGAAAGTGATTTTCAAAATCTGAACATACCTTGTAGGCTTCTGAAAAGTCTTCATCATCACCATAGAGGTCTTTGAAACTCTCCAAACCAATGCTTTTCAGCTGTATCTCTTGGACTGTCAACATTCTCCTGCTTAATGCGTCTGCTACTTTGTTTTGCTATCCCTTCTTGTGCTTAATGGTAAATGTAAAGGCTTGGATGTACTCCATCCATTTCAAATGTGTATTTCTTAAGTTCTCTTGGGTATTGATGTAACTGAGTGCTTGGTATTCTGTAAAAACCACAAACTCTTTGGGAAATAAATAATGCCTCCATTTCCTAAGGGATTGCACTAAAGCATAAAGTTCCAGATCATAGGTGGAGTATTTTTTTTTGGCTTCATTGAGTTTTTCACTGAAGAAGGCTACAGGCCTATCTTCTTGACTAAGGACTCCTCCTACTACTACTCCACTTGCATCACACTCAACTGTGAACAACTTATCAAAACTAGGCAACAAAAGTATAGGTTGGGTTGCTACCTCTTGTTTCAGCTTTTCAAACCCTTTATCAGCTTCTAAAGTCCACTTAAACTTTGTTTTCTGACCACCCTTGATTGTATCTAGCACTGGTGCACAGATGCCACTAAAATTCCTTATGAACTTCCTATAAAACTAAGCTAAACCATGAAAACTCCTTACCTTTGTTGTTGTGGCTTGTGTAGGCCAGTTTAGGATGGCTTCCACCTTGCTTGGATCCATCTTCAACGTTCCTTTGGATACTACAAATCCTAGATACACAAGTTCTTGCTTGAAAAGCTCACACTTCTCAAGGTTGATTTCCAACTGTTCTTCTTGCAACCTTTTTAGAACCATCTCCACATGCTTCAAATGTTCTTCAGCTATCTTACTGAAAATCAGTATGTCATCCAAGTAGACTACCACAAAAATCCCTATGAAATCCTTAAGCACCTCATTCATTAGTCTCATGAACGTGCTATGGGAATTTGAGAGGCCAAATGGCATCACTTTCCACTCATACAAGCCATCATTTGTCTTAAAATTTGTCTTCCATTCATCACCTTCCTTGATTCTGATTTGGTGATACCTGCTCTTAAGATCTAACTTAGTGTAATACTGAGCACCTCCAAGGCAATCCATTAATTCTTCAATCCTAGGTATTGGGAATCTATACCTAATTGTGATTCTATTAATTGCTCTAGAATCAGTACAAAGCCTCCATTTACCTCCTTTTTTTGTTGCCAAAACAACTGGGACTGCACATGGATTAATACTCTTCTGAATCGGACCTTGATTCAACAATTCTTCCACTTGTCTAGCCACCTCTTGGTTCTGCTTCGGGGTCAATTTGTATGCTTCTTTGTTAGGCAATGAGGCTCCAGGTATGAAGTCAATTGGATGACTTATTGCTCTGTTTGGTGGTAGAGTTGCTGGTGTTCCATCACTCACTATGCTCTTATATTTGTCAAGCAAGTTTTGGACTGTTGCTAGTAACACTGTCCTTTCGGCCTTTTCCTCTTCTTTGGGCTGCATCATGATCACATACCCTTAATTCCCTTGGTGTAGATCCTTGATGAACTCCTTGCCACTACTCAACATAATGTTTGGAACCTTGGACTGTCCTTCATCATCCTCAATCAATGACTATAGCTTGAAGGTTCTTCCGTCCTTCTTAAATTCTATGGTGTTCTCCTTCCCATGATATACAACACCTCTATCATATTTCCATGGCCTACCAAGAAGAAGATGGCATGCATCCATGGGCAGTTCATCACAAATCAGCTTGTCTTTGTAGCCTCCAATTGAGAATTCCACTGTAACCTGCTCATTCACTAGAACACTCTGCCCTTTGTTCAACCACCTGACTTTTTAAGGGTTGGTATGAGGTACCTTCTACAACTTTAACTTAGTTACTGCCTCCTCTGAGATGATATTATCTATAGAACTAGAATCTACAATGACCTTGCATACCTTTCCCAATATCTTGCACCTTGCTCTAAACAAAGCTCTCCTTTGCTTGGGTTCTTCCTTGACTGGTTGTCTGATCAAAACCTTGTTAAACATCAGATTTTCACCTAATTCTTATTCTATATGACTGACCTCAGGTGATTTGACACTCATGGTGTCCTCTTGTGCATAAGCTACTCTTTTCTCATTGCTTGAAGAAGCTTTCTCCGGGCATCTATAAGCTGGATGACCTAGCTGATTACAGTGATAGCACTTCATGGTGGCAAAGTAGGAGTTACTTCTTCTTGCTCCTCTTCCTCTGTTTGAACCCCCTTGAGGTCCTCTTCCTCTATTAAGTCCTCCTCTTGATGATGTTTCACCTCCATGCTCAGTAATCTTTGATTCACCTTGGCTTCTTTGGTCACCACCTCTTCCTTGGTAACCTCCACGCTGTCCTCTTTGATCTCTGCCTCTGGCTCCACCTTTAGAGGATTGATCATGCTTTCTTTTATTCCTCTCTTCAATCTTTATAGCTAGCTGATAACATTGGTGGACTATCTTGGGGCTGAGTAAAGCCATCTCTTCTTGTATATTCCACTTTAAACCATTGAGGTATCTAGCCACTTTCAGGCTCTCATCTTCTGCCACATTTGATCTAAAACAAAGCTTCTGGAACTCTTTGGTATAGGTGTTAACATCTTGATCTTTTTGTCTTAAACTCTGCCTCTTCTTGTGAAGTTGTATCTCCTAATCATCTAGCATATATGCTTCTTTCACTTTAGCAACCATTCCTTTCCAGGTTGATATGGGTTGCTTGCCTTCTTTGTCCCTTTCAGTCTAGACAAATTTCCACCAAGTCAAAGATGATCTTCTCAGCCTTGATTTTGCAACCTTCACTTTTTGAGCTTCAGTAACTCCATCACATTCAAAGTGATTCTCCATTCCATCTATCCAGTCCATGACTAGATCGAGATCCATCTTTCCATAGAACAACGATATGCCCTCAAGTCCTTTTCCACTCAAGGCTTTCAATGCCTTCAAGAAAGGCTCCTCCTCCAAAATAGGATCAGGTTTAGGGACTTTGTCCTCCTCTGCAACCTCTTCTTCCTTTGGCACTATTCCTTCCAGTCTTGCATTGTTCAATGCCTTCTCTACCTGCTCAATTCTTTCCTTCAAGGAATTGTCCTCTTCTTTCTCTTCAACCTTCTTGGCTAACTGTGCATTTGTCACCATGGTTGGGGTTTCACTAGACTCAACTTCAGACATATAAGCTACTTTCCCAAATATTTCACTGCTCTGATACCAATCTGATAGAAACAAGGTTGGATTCAGTCAATCACTGGCTCAATGCTCTAGGTCTCCAATTGGTAACCCTTGGTGTTTTTCTCCACCTTGCAACCTATAGGTCCTAAAATTTATTAGGCACCCCTGGTCCTCCCTACCAACCTTGCTATCAAGTTCCAAATCAATCACACTACCTTAACCAAGCATTCTTAGTGCTTTCCCTCTCAAGTAATTTCTAGCCCTCAATAGCCTTAAAGACTAGCTTAACTTTAAAATACTTCCAAATCTCGTTGCAGGGGTGTGAAAAGCTTCCATGGCTTCCAAAATAATTTAACTAAAGCTCTTGATCAACCTGCATTCACAAACTCTCCATCACTTTCCAGAAAATGCTTTACATGTATTTGAAAGGCTAGTAGCCTTAAGCCCAATTAGGTCTTTGAAACAGGGGAAAAATGCTTTCTCCTTCTAAACCCAACAAGTAAACTGGTTCTTATCTTAGGAAATGTGTTTCACATGTCCTCACCTCCAAGATTCCTATGGCTTCAAGACTGCTCAGGTCCTATAATGTCCAGACACCAAAAAGGTCAAAAAACCTAGGGTTTCATTAGCTTTTCTAGGCTGATTCAAAACTGGTGAAAATTTATTCATCAAAACGGACTGTTACAGGCTCTTCCTTCTCACCATGGAGAGCCAAGACACTCCCCTAAATCTTCAAAAAATAATCTTTTAAAAATATTCAATCCCCTGCAAATTATTCATGCTGTCCTCAAGCTTTTCCTAGCTGGGTTCTCATTGTCTCACCTAGGAAAAGTCATTTAGCATGCTTGCATGACTCACAAAGACTCTTATATTTACAATATATACAAAGAGGGAGTTTTCCTTGTTTCCACAATGTCCATAATTCCTGGTATGGATAGGAAACAAAACTAAAACTCCATTTTCTGAACTTTACCAATCAAAAACAAATCAAAGAAAAGACACCAAATTTAAAAAAAAAAAAGAAAACGATGGGAACCTTGTCTATAATGACACAACACAACTTCAAAATGGATTCTTTACATGCCAGTAAACAACAAAAAAATGCTGATTTAATTCATACAATCTGCTGCTTAGGACGCAAGAACAGAAAACTGCATTTTTTAACCAAAAATCACTATTTTTTTTTCATTCACCAAAACTGCCAACTCACTAAAGCCTTTTTCCACCTTCCAAAGTCATGAGTTCACATTCCCCATGCAAATAATCAGTTAGGCTAATTTTACCAAGCCTAAGAATAGCAAAAATCATGCTATTTGAAAACACAGTGTGTTTTTCAATTCTTGCTAAAACTTAGGAAACCAACCATAAAAATGATTCCTAGCTTATTCAAAATTTATCCTAAGCACCAAAAAGTTCCTCAACACATCCTAAAAGGTATTAGAAAACTTGCACAATAAAAACAAATAGATTTAAAAACAACACTTCAAAATTTGCTTTTTTTTTTGGTAGGTGCTCCTGCACCAGCTATCCTCCTACCTCCTAGAAGCTGTGTATTCTATGAACTTGAGGATGACTGATTGGAGCTTGTCTATATCAATGATTTCATATCGCATCACCTGGTAGCTCCATTCTTTCGCGTTATCTTCCAGTCTTTTCCAATCCTCATCATACTTTGCACCTTGGTCCCTGAATAGCTCTGATTGATCGAAGGCACGGGCAGAAAAACTCATGAATTCCACTGTGATTTCACTAGCCATCTCGTCCTTCATCTTCTCCTGGAAGTAGGGATTTATCTTCTCTGGATCCATTTGCACTGTCGGCATGTCATACTTCGTCATTAGCTTGATATAATGAGCACACTCTTCCCTGATTTCCTTGATCCACTCAATGTCTAGATCCACCTTGCTCATGATTTGTTCCATCCTTTCCCTCTGGTTGTTAAAGTCCCATCTCCATACATCCATCAGCCAGTGATCATCTTTCTTAAATATAAGCTCTTTTTCCCACGTGGCTTCTGGCATCTGAAGAATAGCCTCAATCTTTGGAAAGGTAGAGTCGTAGCTCGTAGGGAAGTCGGTGTAGAGCTTCCTCGTGCCCTCCAGAGACTATAACAGATCTAAGAACTTGTTGGCTGTTCACACAGCCTGGCTAATTCCCATGTTTCCAATGTATAAGACTTGTCAGAAGCAGTCCTCTATGGTATTTTCCAAGTTCTTGCTTCTTTCCATCTTATCGATATGCTCCTTAGATAGTAGCTAGGGTGCGGCTGTGGATGTGGTAGGCGGGTCATCCACTGAAGACCATTGTTGTATGTAATCTGTTAAGGCTGCAACCTGTGCCTTGAGCTCATCCTTTGAGATCTTATCCTGTTTTATCAAATGCACCACCATAGCCACTGACTCCTCAAGGTGCCCAACTTTCTGCTCTCTAGTGGGGGTCCCCAAGTCAATGGTGGAGATGTTGTAACTTATCCCAACTTGGCCAATCATAGGCAGTGCTATTTGCGCTACTCAAGACCCAGACACATCCATCATCACCCTGGATCAGACTTTTGGATTCTTCTCCTTCTTTGTCATGATCTGAGCTCAAACCAAGATGGCCTCTAATCTCGCCCTTGAGTCTTTTAATACAAGGGTTTTTCTTTCGAGCTACCTCTCTAACCATTCAGGTACAACAGATTTCCCCTTAAGTGAATCATGGCCACCCTCACCCTTCTCGGTCAAGGCCAAGGTTTCTGCTCCCTTTTCTTCTGGGGACTTTTCTTTCTTCTTGGCAGCATCTCCCTCTTCCTCGTCAAAATCTTGGATGAACACAAGGTGTTTAATAGGAAGCACGGTTGACAAATGCTATATGGGACTTCCTTACTCTGCCATCTCTTCTTCTTCCTTTTCCTCAACATGTTCAATCTTGTGCACATGTTCTGCTAATTGCCCAACTTTGAGGCTCTTGATAGTTTGGGTCCCACCCTTAGTTTTGTCTTCTTGCTGCCATTCTTCTTCTTCAAGGGGTGGCCCTTCTTCTGATTTGGTGTCCTTTGGCTGCCAGGCCAGTTCTTCTTCTAGATCATCATCAAAGGCCTACATGATTACCCTACCACCAGTGCTACCTTCCTCATCCCTACTCTCCAAGGAACTAGTTCCCTCCTCTTCATAAGCCACCCTATCAATTACTCGGTGCTCATATTCTGGGTGCTCGTGGTATTCATCAGCCTCCTCCTCATAGGACCCTAAGGCTTCTCGTTCACGCTCCTTCCACTCCTTAAAGATTAGCATGGTGGCTTCCATAGCCGGTGGCCTTGTTGGTGGTTGTGAAAGTTAAGCGGTAGCGAGAGCTTGTGCAAGGGCTGCTTGAAGAGTGGGATCCATTAGGATCTGGGATAGCTCAGTGGGAAGATGCTGCATATGTCTCGAGAGAGCCTCAGACATGGTGGAAATGGGAATAGGTGCCATCACTGTTTCTAGACGGAGTGATGTCGTTGGTGACATGGCAATGGAGGAAGGGGGCATAGTTATGGCAGAAGAGGAGTCGACAATTATTACAGACTCAGCCGGAGGCGAAGGGGCAAGATTGACAGAAATGTCCACTGCTAGCGGGGATGTGGCAATCATAACTAGAGAGGTAGCTGGCGCAATGGCAGGGGCAGGGAGAGCCAAGAGAGGTTCAAATTGATCTATACCCCTTACCTTCTCCTCCTGGGTTGAGGGTTGTTACGTGGTGCTCCCCGCTTGTTTAAGCCTTTTGGAGGGTGAGCCCCCCACTTCTTTCCTTGCATAGACCTTGGGGTCTAGAGACTGTTATGTTTTTGTCCCCTTCCTCTTCTTGGATCTGGTGACCGGAGGAGACTTGGAGGTCCCACCAGTAGAAGTGGTGGCAGCGACATCTTCTGTGGCACTTGGCTCACTTTTGAGCCCTGTGTAAGTTAAAATTATTCCTTGCTACTTTAATTGGGCTACTTGCCCATTGACCCACTCCTTAGTACGAGCCAAGATTGGCTTGGTTATAGTGTCGAGGTCATCGATCTCCTGCTCGTCCCAATCAATTGATGGTATTGGAAAATTGGCAACCGCAGGGTACCTGGGGTGCATTATGGTGCTCTCATCTTCCCTGACTTGGTCTGGTATGGGGAAAGGCTGCACCTTCCTTACAAACTACACAGTCATTCGCATATAGTGCCTTGCACATACCTCTTTGTCATCCTGACAATCTCCCCAGAAGTCTTCAATGTGATGTAGATGAGCAAACCCTGTTCCCAATGCCTTCCTGACGTGGCCGTGTGGTTCTATCCACAGGCAAGTAGTGTGTAGGTAGAAATGGTAATCTTTTAGTTCTTTCTCAGAGTTACCAACACACTGGGAAGTTTGCAGCCTATACATGCCCTGGCCCAGAGTCATGGGATAAGAAATCCCTGCTATGTGTTTGCTACTGAAGATTGCCTATATGTGTTGGAGTTCCCGGGAAAGCTTCAAAAAGATGATTCAGTCGTTGGGGTATCGAGGCAACCTGTTTGGCCTTTTAGTGAAGCCATGGGCATGGATGTATGTAAACTTTGGGTATTGAATGAAGAGGAAGGCATACTACTTCAAAAGTTCCCTGGCACTGTGGGAGACCCTCCTCTCGAAGTCTTTGACAATCATCCTAATAATATAGCCAATGAAGGTGTCGTTTACTCTACAGTATTCCCTTTTGAGGTTTTGGTACTGGAGCTACGGGTACCTATCATATGCCTTGAGTCTTCACCCCTGCTCTTAACTGGGTGCCACAAACAACCCATTGTACTGTCTCCAATCTACCAAGGAATAGACAAGATAGAAAGTCATATAAAATTTAGAGCTCTTCTTCACATTGACGAATTGCTCATGGAAGCAGTTGCTTATTATATCTCCCCAATAGAATGAAGTCTTTGTGGTGACATCCTCATTCCCTCAATTAATTTTCTCAATGAAGTACACCATCCATTCTTGAAAGTAGGCGGCCGCAGGAAGACCCATAACTCTGCATACCATGGTGACCAAGTCATGGTAATTTTTGTGGAAGTCACTGCAGAAGAGTTCTTGAGGAACCTTCGCAGTGCTGCCTCACTTTTCTTTGAGCCAATGCTGATTTATTACATTTTTACAGCCCGTCAGATTATCGTCCCATGCTGTTTGGCATTCTTCTATGTTGGGTGCTTCCATTTCTTGAAATGTGGGAATGTGGAAGGTTTCTGTGATAGAGGGAATTCACACGAGGGATGGAGGGAATCTAGCAGCCTTTGCGATTCTACTTTGCCTTATCATCCTTGCATTTTCAGTTGTTGGATTGACCCTAACCCTTTGTGTGAATTCATCAATATTGATGTGGCCTATGTTGGTATCGGTGATCTCCTTCTTATCCGTGGTGACTTTTGAGTGCAGAGGCTCACCCTAGAATTGGTATTTCATCTGGTCCTTGTCCTCTTTCCCTCGAGGGGTCTTGCCTGGGCTTTTCCCTTTGTCCATCTCAACAAGTACCCCTGAAGGTCTTGCACCTGATTCCATATATTCTGCAAGCAAAGGCATAGTCAGCACAATGGATTACCAAAGCATTCATGTTAGCAAAATCCTTAAAGATAGCATTCATTTTAAACAATCTATAAGCATAACATGACCCTTTATCTCCCCATGTCATTGATCTTTTGATTGGGGGCATTTGGATAATTCAGGTCTGGAGGGCCAGACTTCCTCATCAGGAATGTTGTTTAGAAGGGAAAAAGGGGTGGAGGGCTCCCAGAGATTCTCTTCAATCATATTTTAGCATTTTGAGAGGTTCGTAATGAAGAGGACTGAAATGAAGCACGTGGGTCGAAGTTAGATTTCAGATTTGGGCTCATTTGGATTGGTTTGGGAGAATTCGGAAGTCCCGGGCCAGCGAGTCGTCTGGGGATGGCAGTTTGAAACAGCAGATTGAAAACAGAATTCCAGAGACAAAACTTTGGGGTCCAGGGTCCGGTAGGTTGCAAGGCAACTAACAATGTAACTTCACTTTTCAGCATTTGAGCCTGTGGTACGAAGAAGGCATTCATCTTTCACCGTTTGGGATGGCAAATGTCAGACGGAAGTCCGGAGGGGGCAGTCTGACAGTTAGAGCCTAGAGGGGTAAGGTTCCAGCAAGATCTGCAAGTCTTGCCGACAACTAGGAGCAAGACCAGGCACGACGTGGGCGTATGCCATTGGATTCTATTTTTAGCTCGGTGGTGATCGGGAAGGCGAAGCCCAGAGCTCGGAGGGGCGAGACGAGAATTTTTTTTGGAACGGCGGGCGAGGGAAGGAGTCCCGATCGCCAGAGCCTGGCATGGATGAGGGTGTTCAACAATTTTTATCACTGAGTTCCAGACGAAAAATGCTATACGGAAGTCCAGAGGTTCGGGTCTAGGCAGAAAGGAAGTCGTCATTTCGTGTCGATAGCCATGAACAAGACCGGATTTGGCACAAGTGCCCGACATTTTACTTTGTTTTTAGTCCCATAGCAGTTGAAAGGACAAAGCCCAAAGCTCAGAGGGATGGGCAAGGATTTCCCCTCAGGATGGCGAATGAGGACAGGACTCCCAGGCGGTGGAGCTTGGTGGGAAGGAGGGCGTTTCTTGTTCAAGTAGCATCCCAGCGGTGAACAGAGGTCTAGAGCCCAGAGATCAGAAGGACGTCAGGAATCACGAGGAGAAAGGTGGTGTCGTTGTGAGGTCCTAGCGATGGACAAACATCTCCCCAATGGTGAAAGAAGGATGAAATCCTGGGAATGGATGTCTGGAGTCCTGGACCCGAGAGACCCGAAGGGCTCCTATCCAATTTGAAATGCCCACAGTGAGGAGAAGGGCGAACCCTAGAGCTCGGAGGGGTAGGGAGAGTTTGCTATTTTCAACACAGCGGCATCTAGGGTGACTTCCAAATGAGGAAGTCTGATAGCTCGGGCCCGAAAGGGGCAATTGCCCTCGGAAGGAAAGTTCATCGTTTTGGTATGGACAGCCAAGACAGGTCCCGAGGCCGAAGAGGATGATTTCCCTGCACAAAGAATAGCAGCGGTGAGGTGGAGCTCCGGATTGGTGATGAGGGCACCCCCAAAGGTTTCTTAAGTTTTCAACACATGGGTTTCTTTCATGGTGCTATATTTTATCATTTGCGTGCCTCCTTAATGATTGTTATTCATTTAAATCCTTAAAAATCATGAAAACAATGCTCGAGAGGGCGAACGGAGGACTTACCTTGAACACTCGATGCAGGGAGATGTGGGATCCACCTACAATCGATGAAGTGATGGTGAGAGCGACAAGCGTGAGGGTGTTGAAGATGGTGGGCTCCTCTAGCAAGTTCTCTGATCACTCTGCAACTCTATCAAGTGATAATGACGGGCTCAAGCGGGTCTTTTATACCCCTAATCACCATTAATGACCCTATTAAATGCAGGTATGGTGAGAGAAAGGTTGGTGAATTTGAAAGTCGGCAACCATTATTGGTTTTGACTCAGTTGGGTCGGTAGTAGTGGAGAGAGAGAGTCGGGGACCGGAGGGTGGAGTTCCGCCAAAGACCTACCGTTGGAGATGGTGGAACCATCACATAATTCCGGACTTGGAATTCCAGAAGATCAGGCCCGAAACACTCGACAGACGAGGATTTCCTGCAAACTCCTCAGACGGTGAATATGGTGGCAAGGCCTAGAAGGTGGGACGCCACCAGAAGTTCGCCTTGAGGAACAGCGAGACACTCTCGGAACCTCGGGAGCTGAACTCTAGGGTCCAGGGACCGAAGGTTTAAACAGCTGCCAATATTTCCAAGGATTGCAGATGAAGAACGGTAGTTTGGACCTCGAGGTCCAAGATGATGCGAACCGAGCACCGTAGGGAACGACAGGCACGACGGGGAAACCTAGCAAGGGAATCCCGAACACCTGGGCCCGCCAGGGCCCGAGGCCATTGGCAAGGTCAAACTGCTAGAGGGACTCTATGAGGCACCAAAACATGACAAAATTAAAAAGGGAAGGTACGGTTAACTTATGGTAGGACTTTAAAGCAACCTTGACCATCCGGGACACCAAAAGAGGGGGCATGCAAAACGAGGCAGCAACAAAATGACCCGACAAGGTGAAAGAAAAGAGGGTACCCATTCTGAATGGGGCGTGTGTGCTAAGGGCACAACAAGTAGGATAGTGGCAAAGTTTTTGATAGTAGAAAAAGGAGCCAAACAAAGGTATCTTTGATGTCTAATGAAAAGGAAGTCTTTCATTGTTGTGACCACATAGAAGACAATCATACCAATGAAAGAAAAGACGGCAACAACCTACAGTTGGAAAACGCATAAGTTTGGCAAGGCTAAGTTTGATGCTTTTTCTATGAACAAGTGAATAGAAGCTGACACTTTGTAATATTAAGTAACAGTCACAAACAATGGATTGTGGCAAAAAAACCAAGAAAAAAATGAAGATATGACAACCAATAGAAGGCTAAGAAGACAGTGATTTCAAAGAGGGCATCTATCTGTGAGAAAATGTCACTTGAATATGATAAGTGACAGTCATAAATTTGTATATAAATGTCAAGCCAATATAAGATGACAATCCAGTGGAAACAATGGTCATTGAAATGAGTAACATGCTACAAAAGATCAAAAGGAAGTCCCAAGGTTAAGTTTTCCATCAAGAGTGACAGTCATAGCAATAGTGAAACTAGACAAATGTAATGAACTTAATAGGGGGGAAGTTAACCTACAAAAATGATATGGGGATTCAAGGTACAGTGGGAAAAGTTGTACAAGCTTCTAGAACATAGTATGATCAATGCATGTGATATTCATAGAAAGTGGTCTTTAGAGCAGCAAGGTGGCATGAATGAATGCACTCAGTTATATTTTAGACCTTCAAACCTCCATAACAATACTCAACAAATGGACACCAAGGTTTAGATTAGTATGACAATCAACACTAAGTCATAAAAAATCAAGAATATCCAATGGAAGAGTTAGGTATAATAGGGGTATTGCAAGCTATGTTTGAGGAAGTTATAAGAATGGAGGAGATTTCAATAGATCAAACAAATGTCAAAGTTAGTGGGTATGTGCAGGATCATGATGGGCCAAAAAGTGGCAATATGATGGGTATGTGGTTGACAACTTTTTTTTACCCAAAATTGATGAAACGAAAATGGGTTTTAAAGGAGATTCTCAGCTTTCTACCAATATAAATTATGATTTATTTTGAATTTAATAAGTAATTATTATTCATTTTCTATTCAAATTATGACTAAAGTCCTGATTGATATGCTAATTGAAAAACATCTATGGCTTTCAAATGGTATCACATTTTTTGAATCCAAAACACATCTCACATTCTATGCTTCACATAATATAGGATAAAAAAAGAAAAAATTGAATTTCATGAAGTTTTGACCAAGTTAAGGTGGTCAGACATACGAGTTTTTTATATTTTTTTTAAGTTGTAATAAAAAATTCATAATTAATTATTTACTTAGAAAAAATTAAAAAAAAATATGCATCACATCAGGACATGAGTCCTCTACTTATATCTAAAATATTACAAAAAAATATTATCATTTTATTGTGGTTAGGACGGTCAGACAGACACCTACTTCTTATTTTTTCCCTGAAATTTAAGTACTACTGCATTGAAATTTCAAATTTTCACTAAATAGATTTATTTATTTTTTAAAAAAACCTAGTGGTTTAGAAACCACATTCAATTTTATATAGATTCTATTCTTACATATTTTTGAAATAATATAGATAACTTATTCTAATTTTTACGTCAAGTTTCCTAACTCTGATTTTTCTAAAATTTTTACCACTTAAGGGACTATTTTTTCCATGATGATCTTGCACATAACCCTAGTCCTAAAGGATTTTCTACAACATCCTAGGGTTTCTAATTTATTATATTTAAGTAATATATAAGAGGTTTGTACCCACCATATCATATGAGGTATTATACAAATGTACAACCACAAATATATCTTTACTAATATTATATGAATTTCTACAGCATATAATATGAGGTCTTATATGGTGTGTACAAACCTCACAAGAATCTTTCATATCATGGTTGCAGTTTTTGGATACTTGGTGGTGTTTCCCTTCAAGTTCAGTTACTTGAATGAAGAGCAAAAGTCTTTTGATTAGAATTACAAAAAACATTTAAGGCCTTAGTTGTATAATTGGTGGACCATAGTCACATTTAATACATGTTACAAAGTTTGGGAGTTAAAACATTAAGTAGAAGTCTCGCAAATAAATAACTTGGATTAAGAGAAGGTATAACATAAATTCATACCTTTGAAAGGTTGTATATGAGGCTGCATGGTACTTTATAATAGAGAATAACATCAGCTGTCTAACTGTTATCATTGTAGTGTACACTATTTTTTGCTACCCAGATTAAGAAAGACAAAGTTAAGCAATATGGATTTTCATTCAGCAGCAACCTTGAAGAGGAAGTAGGTGTACCATTACTTTCCTTCTTTATCTATTCCTTGCATGCACTCACACCCAAAAAAAGAAGTTGAAGAGCAAATAGAGGAGTTGAACAGTAATAGATATAGTGTAAACAAAAAGAAAGGAATTTGAGACTTTTACATAGAGCTTTTATTCAGCTAGGTTCATTATAGATAGCAATATAGTAGAATCAACAAGAAACAATTTTAAGAAATATAGTAACACAATTAGATGGTATTAATTGAACACCACAATAAGTAAATAACAATTCTATGCTATTGATTGAACAAGAAAGAATTTGAAGTAATATAGCAAGATGTTCGAGAGCAAGTAACAAAAAATGCAACATAGGAAACAATTGAAGAGAACAAGTGCCAAAGTACAAGTTTACATAAAGCCAATTTATTTATATAAAACAACATTTATTCATAGTTACATGAGGCCAAAATATGATTGTACTATAACCATTTGAGGAGACCAAAATATGATTGTATTATCGGATGTTTCCTATATAGTTTTGTAATACTAGTTAATGCATTTTGTACAAGTGAGCATGTTGTCTTCGCCTACTGATTTACATCAAGGTCCTTCTCACCTAACTCTACTTCCACTTCTTCTATCATGGGTTCTTCTCTTTCTTCTTCTCATGTCACCATTTCTCTCTTGGGATTTTGAGGGCAATCTATAGCCATATGGGCCTCACTATAAATAAAGCACCTCAAAGGTTTCCAACCTCCAAAAAAATTGTTGTCCTCTTCCACTACCACTAAAGCCACCCCTCCCTTGGAAGTTAATTTTGATGATCTTCCCCTTCCTCTATTTGAGTTGCTATCACCTTTGCTTTTAAGGCTAATTGGTATGCCTTATCTACAGTATTCACTTTGAGCAGGGTTAGCTCATTTTGGAGTTGAATTCTAAGCCCATTAAGGTATCCAGCGATTGCATTCCCATCATCTTCTTTCAAATTAGTTCAGATTTGCAGCATAAAAAATTCTTCACTATAGGCTGATATGGAAGACTACTTTTGTTTTAGATTTTGGAATTCTCAAAAAAAAAAACTGATGATAATCTAAGGGCATGAATTTAGCCTTCAATTTTTTTCAACATCTTTGGCCACAGTTTGATTTTTTCTTTCCTTTTTCTTCTCCTAACATTTTGGAGATTTTCCCACCATAGAGCAGCATGAGACTTCATCTTAGATGCTGCAATTTTGACCCTTCATAGATCAGTTTCCTCAATTCCTTCCATGTCATGGTATTTTTCTAACCCTTTAATCCAGTCTAAGAACACCTCTATATTTAATTCACCTTTATAATAAGGGATCTTAACCTTAACTCTAGTTCTAAGTTTGGTTATAGTCTCAATAAGTCTTTCTATGGGATCCATAACTGCTACTCAACCCATTTGAACTTCTTGCTCTTCCTAAAAATGCTCATGAAGCAACCTAACGTTAAGGGCCTACAACCTTCTAAGTACTTCATCAACTGCATTGCCTCTCCATCTAGCATTTTTCCTGCATCTTCTTCCCTAGGCCACATGAGCTCCCCTCTATGTCATTCAAGTTTTTCTCTACTACTAAAAATAATACAGTTCAGACTTCTAGAATCTGCAAGTTAGCCTCAGAATATACTTTGTTCTGCCTTACACTTAAGAATAAAAAAATTTCAACAACAGAGAATCATAAAGACACACATATACCCATTCAATAACTAAAAGAATTGCATACTTAGTAGTACATATACTATTTAATTTACTAGAAAATTGTAGATTAGCTATGGCATTGGAAAGCTAGTAAAATCGACCTGTTAACAACAAGATTAGAATTCTGTTTTGAGTCTCCTCTGAGCTCGTAAAAATTTCTTATCCTTATTTCCTTCCAAAACTAGCTCTCTAATCCCCTCAACCACCCCTCACCTTTTATCCCCCCTCGATAATCATTCATCACTACATATTCCCCCCTAAACAAACTCAACTAAAAGCTAAATATAGTAAATTAGCTGATATCTGTTAAGTGAAGAGAAGTCAAAACAAAACTGCCAACAAAAACCTAAAAATAGTAATCTAAAAGTCCTAAAATGACTCAACAACCACTCAACCAACTGAATGTGGGATGAGATACTCTGCATCATCCTGTTAGAGTAAATGATCTACATCAGAAAATGGAAGAGACTGACAGGAAAATAGACCGAGCTAGTTTCCTAGCTGATTTAATTTCTTGCAGCTATGCAGATTTTGTAATGACGCTGGCAATACTTACATTCGAAAAACAGGGAGCATTGTATATCTCCATGAGCTGAGCACCATGGCTGCATGATTGACCTTTTTGGTCATGCTGGGCTATTGGATGAGACATATAATTTTATAATGAAAATATCATTTGAACCTAATGCAATACTTTGGAGAGCATTGCTTGTTGTCTGCATAAATTATGGTAAAGTTGATCTAGGGAATCTAAGTGACATTGTCAAGCATATCTGTAGCAGTGGGTGAGTGAGAGGAAGTAGTAAAGGTAAGAAAGTTAAAGAAATATAGGAGTGTTGTAAAGGAACAAGAACGTTGTTGGATTGCAGTCAATAAGAAAGTTCATCAATTCTGTTTATATACGATGAGCTAGTTTGGTTGTAGATATGGATGAAACAAGGTGTGCACCCTAGGAGATTTACTCAGTAAACAAACGCCATAATATTTGTTCATAGGATACTAAATAACACCTCTAATTTCATTTCTGCCTCTCAAATTCATGTTTTGATACTTCATCCACATATGCTATTCTCAAATAAGCAGCATTTTCATACATCGTTTTGTCATTTTACAGTTTGTGGTACAAACACAAATTAAATCATCATTCCTGTTGGAATTTAAACCATAACTGCTACCGTCCCCGCCAACCACTGCCCACTATATCACAATCAATAAAATAGTCATCGCGATACCGCGGGATACTCCCATAGCTTTATGTTTTATTTTATCTTAACCGCCAGCAGTTTACCGCAGGTTACCGGGCCATCAACTAACCACTGCCCGCGATATCGTAATATGGGTTTTACCCATTGCGATACCGCGGGGAACTATGGAAAATGCCGCCATCACCAGAAAATTTCAGAGTACGAAAAATTTAATATTTAAGTTTTATATTGTTGTAAAGGACATTGTATTAAATGCATGTTGACAGGAAAAAGTTAGTTAGGTATTTTTGTAATAAATTATTGTCGGGCCTCCTCATCCGTGAAAAACATTCACGTGACTTTTTACTTCAACTTATATTTACATATGTAATTATTTTTGAAAGAGGAATGTGAATGTGAAGAAACAGAAAATTACGAGCAGTAGCTCTGTGTTGAAGAAAATATATTTTTTAAGTTATATTTTTACTGTGTGAATTCTTCTGCCTCTGGCCTTCACGTGGTATCAGAGCAAGTTCAATTATCAAAGACAATTTTATCAAAGCAGATTATCTGGGTAAATTTCAAAAATGGCAGCAAGCACAAGCTTGACAAACCCACAAATTCACAGTTTAATGGGAAGAATTATGAGTACTGGTCAATTACTATGAAAGCACTATTTAGCTCACAAGATATATGGGATTTAGTTGAGAATGGATTTCCAAAGCCAGCAGATGCAGTAGCATACAATGCTTTAACACAAGCAGAGAAAGACTTATTAAAAGACACAAGGAAGAAATACTCAAAGGCTTTATTTTATCTGTTTCAAGCTGTACATGAGAGCATTTTTCCAAGGATTTCAGCAGCAACAAAGTCTAAACAAGCATGGGACATACTTCAAACAGCCTATCAAGGAATGGTAAAAGTTAAAACAGCAAAGCTACAATTGCTGAGAAGAGATTTTGAAACAATATGTATGAAGGACAATGAATCTGTAAATTCATTCTACATCCAAGTCATTGGGGTGGTTAATCAAATTAGGTTTCATGGAGAGAATCTGGAAGATACCAGAGTTGTTGAAAAGATTTTAAGGAGTTTGCCCACAAAATTTCTACCGGTTGTAGTTGCTATAGAGGAGACAAAGAATATCTCACAGTTCTCAGTTGATGAGTTGTATGCATCTCTAATTTCTCATGAACACAGGTTGAAGAGGTCAGCAGATACATCACTGGAGCATGCTTTCAAAACTCAGGCTTCATTTAGTCAAGGAAGAGGCAGAGGTAGATCAAGAGGAAGAGGAAGAAACTCTTATAGAGGTGAAAGATACAATCTATCAAGTTCAAGTGGAAGAGGCAGCAATCAAGGCTCAACCCAAAACCCAACACAAAATTAGTCACAAAATCAAAGGTATGATAAATCTCAAGTCCAATGTCACTACTATAAAAAATACGGGCATTATATGAATGAGTGTAGAAAGAAGCAGTATGATAATAATAGATAAAATGCAAATTTTTCAAGAGAAGGTCAAAATCAGAATTCAGATAAGAGCACAATGTTTTTAGCTTGTAATGTTGCTCAAGCAAATGAAAAAGATGTATGGTTTTTAGATTCAGGCTGTAACAATCATATGACAAGGAATCTAGAAATGTTTTCAAGTTTAGATGAGAATGTAAAGTCTGATGTTACATTGGGTAATGACAACAAAGTGTCAGTCAAGGGAAAAGGAGATGTTAATATTCTAACTAAACAGGGGGAGAAAAAGTATATTTCAGATGTGTATTTTGTGCCTGGTCTGAAACATAACTTAATGAGTGTAGGGCAATTGGTTCAAAAAGGGTATAGAGTAACCTTCAAGAATGGTCTATGCACAATTTTAGACAAATACCCAAGCAACCAGCTTATTGCAAAAGTCAGAATGACAAACAACAGAATGTTTCCCTTAAAGATAAGGCCAGATTTGAATATAAATTATGCTCAAGCACAACACTTAATGAATTCACAAATGGGTAGAGAAGAAACTACAGCAGTAGTGCAGACAATTTTTCAAGCTGAGATAAAAGATGAAAACTGGTTATGGCACCTAAGATTTGGGCATCTCAACTTTGGAGGTTTAAATTTACTTCATAGGAAAGGCATGGTCAAGGGACTACCTTTAATAGAAAAACCAGAAAGGGTATGTGAAGGGTGCATATTAGGAAAACAACATAGAGAATCATTTCCAGCAGGAAAGTCAACTAGAGCAAAAGCCCCTTTGGAAATTATACATTTAGATTTGTGTGGACCTATGCAAGCACCTTCAATAGGTGGTAGTTTTTATTTTCTGACATTCATTGATGATTATTCAAAAACAACATGAGTTTATTTTCTAAAGCAGAAAAATGAAGTGTTTGATCTGTTTCGTCAGTTCAAGAATTTGGTTGAAAAACAAAGTGGTTATTATATCAAAGTGTTGAGAACAGATAGAGGTGGCTAATATATTTCAAGAGAATTTTTTATTTTTTGCAAAGATTATGGAATTCACAAGCAATTCACAACTAGATACACACCTCAGCAAAATGGAGTAGCTGAAAGGAAAAATAGAACAATCATGGAAATGGCTAGAAGCATGTTGAAAGCCAAACATTTGTCAAATGAATATTGGGCAGAAGCAATATCTTGTGCAGCCTATATAATGAATAGGTGTCCAACAAAAAGTGTTATGAATATGGTACCTGAAGAAGCATGGACAGGAAGAAAACACAGTGTTACTCATATGAGAGTATTTGGATGTGTAGCATATGCACATGTGCCTGATGAATTGAGAAGGAAGCTAGATAACAAAGGAGAAAAATGTATATTTGTTGGATATAGTGAAGAATCCAAAGCTTATAAGCTCTATAATCCAACAACAAAGAAAGTTATAATTAGCAGAGATGTACAATTTGTAGAAGACAGTCAATATTTCAGCTAGTATACTTCAAGAAGAGAATGAAGTTTCAACATCAGCAAATGTTCCAGCTATTGTGACTCCTACCACTCCCATTCAAACTCAGCAAAGTAGTCCACAAGTGACACCAGCATCGACTGTAAGAACAACCTCATGCATTCAAGGAAGCAGTCCAACAAGAGGACAAAAAACACCATCTACAGCAGGACCATCGGGTCCACATTCCACAAGTTCAAGTGATATGTCAAATCCTACATTGGCAAGTCTGAGAAGACAGAAAATCAGAAGCATAAGAGATCTATATGAGCAAAATGAAGGTGAGAATAATTCAGATCAGATTTCTCTTTACATTTTATTCTCAAATAGAAGATCCAGTTCATTTTGAAGATGTAGTCAAAGATGATAAATGGGTAAGTGCTATGGATGAAGAGATTGAAGCAATTGAAAAGAATCAGACATGGGATCTTGTCAGTCTTCCAAAAGACAAAGAGGTCATTGGAGTGAAATGGGTTTATAAAACAAAATTGAATGAAAAAGATGAAGTTGAGAAGCTTAAAACAAGATTGGTTGTAAAGGGCTATTCACAACAGCTTGGAATTGATTACAATGAGACATTTGCCCCTGTAGCACGATTGGATACTATAAGGATGATTTTAGCTTTAGCAACTCAGAATAAGTGGTCTGTATCTCAAATGGATGTAAAGTCAGCTTTTTTAAATGGTTATTTAGAAGAAGTTTATGTGGATCAGCCACCTGGGTATGAAATTTTGGGTCAAGAAGACAAAGTTTACAAATTGAAAAAGGCACTGTATGGATTGAAACAAGCCCCAAGAGCTTGGTACAGCAGAATAGATAGTTATCTTTTGCTGAATGGATTTAATAGATGTAGCAGTGAGCCCACACTGTATACAAAAATGAATGAAGAAGGTGAAATACTGATAGTATGCTTATATGTTGATGATTTAATCTTCACTGGAAATTTGTCAATTGATCTGTTCAAGGCAGACATGAAGAAATAATTTGAAATGACAGACTTAGGTCTGATGAAGTATTTTTTGGGCATTGAAGTGAATCAAAATGAAAATGGTATTTTTATTTCACAGTCAAAATATGCAAATGATATTTTGAAAAGGTTTAATATGATGAAGTGCAAACTAGCACCAACACCTACAGTGACAGGTTTGAAACTAAGCAAGGATGATAGAGGGTCTAATGTTGATCCAACTTTGTTTAAGAGGCTTGTTGGAAGTCTCATGTATCTCATAGCCAGAAGGCCAGACATTATGTATGGAGTAAGTTTGATTTACGGGTTTATGGAAACACCAAAAGACACCCATTGGAAAGTTGGGAAGAGAATTTTAAGGTATGTAAGTGGAACAAGAAATTTTAGTATTAAGTATTCAAGTTCAGATGAGTTCAAACTCATAGGATACACAGATAGTGACTGTGTTGGCAGCATTGATGACAGAAAAAACACGTCTGGTTATGTATTTAATTTTGGGACTAGAGTAGTCTCATGGTCTTCAAAGAAGCAGCCAATAGTCTGTCTTTCATCAGCTGAAGCAGAATATGTGGCAGCCACAAGTGCAGCATGCCAGGTAGTCTGGATGAGAAGAATTTTGAAAGAATTGCAAAATAAACAAATGGAGGAAACAAAAATTTACTGTGATAACAATTCAGCTATAACTCTTTCAAAAAATCCAGTTTTTCATAAGAGAAGCAAGCATATTGATACCAGGTATCACTTCATCAAGGAATTAATTAACAATGGTGACATATTTTTAGAATTTTGCAGATCAGAAGAGCAAAGTGCAAATATTTTTACAAAGCCACTGGGAAGAGATAATTTTATTTTTCAAAGAAACAGATTGGGCATGGTGGATAGTGCAGTTATGTTTAAGGGGGAGTGTTGGAATTTAAACCCTAACTGCTGCCGTCCCTGCCAACCACTGCCCACTATATCGCAATCAATAAAATATTCATCGCGATACCGCGAGAGACTCCCGTAGCTTTATGTTTTATTTTATCTTAACCGCCAGCAGTTTACCGCAGGTTACCGAGCCATCAACTAACCGCTGCCCGCGATATCGCAATATGGGTTTTACCCATTGCGATACCGCGGGGAACTATGGAAAATGCCGCCACCGCTAGAAAATTTCGTAGTACGAAAAATTTAATATTTAAGTTTTATATTGTTGTAAAGGACATTGTATTAAATGCATGTTGACGGGAAAAAAATAGTTAGGTATTTTTGTAATAAATTATTGTCGGGCCTCCTCATCCGTGAAAAACATTCACGTGACTTTTTACTTCAACTTATATTTACATATGTAATTATTTTTGAAAGAGGAATGTGAATGTGAAGAAACAGAAAATTACGAGCAGCAGCTTTGTGTTGAAGAAAATATATTTTTTAAGTTATATTTTTACTGTGTGTGAATTCCTCTGCCTCTGGCCTTCAATTCCTTGGTGATTAAGTGTGAGGCAATATACATCCATAACCTATTTTCACTAGTGTTACCCTGATCAAGCAACTCGAAATATCAGGTTGCTTGAATATTAGGGGAACCAGTAGTTTCCATAAAGGGTCACTTACACAAATGATACAAAAGTAAAATTCAAACATAAATCTACACGAAATATGACCTACCAATTTGTCAGCTGTGGAACTGTAGGTTGAACTGCTGCACACACCAATTATGAAAGTTTAACGGGCTGACGAAATTTTTTGTATCTGATCTCCATACAATCAGTGGAATATTGATTGGGATAATAGGCCAGCCAGATCTCACATTCCACAAACCACACGAGGGTTTGCCCCTCTAAATCTCCATTGAGCCTCCACGTTATGGGTATCCCATACTGTATTGCAATTGAAAATTAAAGTTCTATGTAAACTTTGATACGAAGAAGCCGAAGGAAGAAATCTAAAACACTACAGTATAAATCAGAATCTAATAGTGTGATAGAAGCGAGACATACCTCTCTAAGATGTACTTCTCTCTCTGATTCGACAATCTAGACTTCTCTCCTAGTCCCTTTGTGCCAACTTTCATAGCAGCAACAGAAATCACTATTCACCCTTTGCCAAAATTATTTCCACTGAAACTGAATCCATGAAACTGATCCGCACTATAATTCCAATTGGAATTCTCAAAACCCTATTGTCTGCCATAGTAATTCATCGCTAACAAAAAGAAAATGTATGTATGAGGGAGGGAAAAGGAAAATGCATATGATAAGGGAAGGAAAATGAATGAGAGGGAAATAAAAAATTTATTTTAGAAAAAGTATTTTTTTATTGTTTTAATTAGAAAATTTAAAATAAAATATATATCTTAGACAAAATGAATATTTTGTCTGTCTTAAACACCCTTTGTATGTGGTAGTGAATTAAGCTTTCCACGTCAAATCACTATCAACTTTTTTTTTAATTTGAAACAATGCAAATCCCTATCGACTTAATTTCTGGTGAGTTGTATTTTCTTCCCTTCAAAGTAAGTAGCCGAATTTACTCTGATATCTATTTGGGGAGGGAAAGCAAAGCTAATGTTCCCTGCGCATGCCATATAGAGAATAGTGTGACAATCAAGAAGAAGAAAAGGAAGAGCGTCCATAGAGAGCGGTTTGCCATGCGAGTATACCTGGAAACAGTCGTATTTTAATCAGAGTATACCATTCTATTATACGCAATATATCCCTTGGAAATTTCGGTCAAAAATCTTATTTCCGTTTGTGTTTCCCGTTTCCGTTTCCACTTTCTCGCATCACTGTCATGGTTAGCAAGGGTATCCAGCAAGTGCAGGCTACGTCCATCCTTTCCAACCTCTTCATGTTCAAAAATTTGACTACCTAACGAAAAATAAATCGAGCAGTACCTAATGCAAGAGTGAAGAGGCTTTTTCACTTAAAATGACATATTCGATACTCTTTGAAAGGCTTTTTAAGGAGAGTTCATTTAAATTTTTAAATGGTTTTCTATTTTATCAATTAAGATATTTTTATTAAGGTTAGTTATAATGAATTATGTATGTTTAATCATGATATATATGTGGATAAGTGCAACTTTTCTTTTAGTAGATAATTACATTTTCAAGAGCTTGTTAATGCCATCTCTTCAACATAATTATTGATAGATCCTTTTATAATTTTTTGTTCAATGCTCTTTTACATACATAGATTCCTCATAACATTGGTACTATAATCTTATCTTCCTTTTCGCATGGTGCATCTTCTTTCTACCCACTCAATCTTGCTCTTTCATTATCTCATATTGAGGTAGATCATCTCGTAATGCCTACATCTCTTGTTGTTATTTCTTGTGTGACCTCTATCTCTTATGTTCCTCTAGTACCATTTCCATCTCTAATCCCACTAGTTCCTTTCCCTCTTTTGTGCCTTCTAGTGTTCTAGTACTAGTGTTATCTCCTCATCTTATTGTGTAATTGTTTCACCTTCCTCAACTTATAGTGTTACTTATCGTTCCTCTAATGTTGTATCATCACCTCTTGTTTATTATCATCTTCATGGTCCTTCCATTGTTACCCATACTACTACTATTATCATCATCCCCACCACTACTCTAGATGCATTAGTGCAAAATTTAGATAGTGTTGATAAGAAAGTTTACTCTATTCCAAATAACCAAGATGCTACTACTTATACTTCAAGACATAAAATACCTCTTATGTTTGAAGTTGTTATATGTCAGTTTTCCCTATTATTTAAATTGTGGCACCTTAATTTTAGTTGTATCATGGTAAATATGATACAAATACTCATAATTATTTAATATAACATGCTTAGACTATGTTTATGATCTGATAAATTTTTTGCTAAGTTATTTTCTCACACTCTTCATGTCTATGTTATTCAATGGTTTGATGTTATTAATCGGCTCTGCTCATTTCCTTTTGGCCCCATTCACTCTTTTAATTAATTAGCTATAGTAATTCTTGACCATTTCCATAAGAATATGGACTTCAAAATTATTCTCTCAAATTTATTAGAGTGTTCCCAATTCTCTAATGAGCATATTGATGATTATGTCATTTGAGTTGAATTACTTTATGCTAAAATGAAACATCAACTTCCTAATTACAAGTTGCAATGGATTTTTTTATAAGGGTTGATTATCTAATATATGTGATAGTGCTTTCTTGAAAAAATATGCTTCTTCCATGGAGTTTTGTGCTCATATCAAAGATTTCAAACTCAAATTACTTATTTCTAATGGTTTGAAATATGGGTACTCACATATATATTCTATACCTTCATACTCTTCTATGTTGAAAATGGTAATCATAAGAAATAATTTAAACCTAACACTAATAATATGCCTACTACTTCTAACATTATTTCTTTAAAGCCTCAAACAACTAGAAAATTTATAAATTTGAGTGAAACTCTAGATTATGCGCTACAAATCCTATTGAATGCTAATTTGATTACTCTTCCCCTTATTCATCGACTCAATCCATATAGATGGTTACATAATGAATGAAATGGGTTTACTTTTTAATTATTATATTGCCCAAAAAATTACCATAAACAAAAGTCAATAAAACACAATCAACATATTTTATAAATAGAACTTCACCATAACAATAGTGTAGAAAATGCATGATTAGTCTTTTGATAGAGATTATGATAAAGGTAGTTAGATACAAAGAGCTGAAAATTTTGTGGGAAGCTAGTCCAAATTATATGGAAGCATGGATAGAATGGAATGAAACAAAATATATAGATAGAAGTGACTTGATTATTTTACTCAAAATGAGATGCTCTTAAAGGGAAATTAGTTATGCATTCCTAGTAGCTCAATAAGGCATAATTGATCAAGGAGAAGCATAATGGTAGTATAGCATATCATTTTGGAGTAGATAAGTCTATGGAATTAGTGAATGAAAACTACTTTTTGTCATAAATATAAAGGAAATGAGAAAAAGTATTCAAGGTTGTAAGACTTGTTAAGTTACAAAGGGGAAGTCAAAATATTGGATTGTATCAATCCTTACAATTTCAAGAGAGACCTTGGGAAGATATTGTAATGGTGTAAAATTGCACCCTAGTGCAATTTCCCATTATATTACCTCACTTTAGCCTTACAAACCCAACAATACAAAAATCTACCACCCTTTCCTCAACTTTTGCACATGCCTTTGGCATTTTTTGTTGATGGAGAGAATTTCATCTAGGACACCTACACATCGCACAGACATCTATGCATCACGAGCTAGAATCCCTGATAGATTCTTGGGTCAATACACATTAGAGGTGTTACATTCTCTACCACTGTATGAATTGTAACTCCCCCTTTGGATCTTGACAACTCAAAAATATCCTCTTACCTCCCACAATAATTTTTGAACACCAATTCTTCATTCTTGCAATCTCTCTTCCAAGATTTCAACTCTTGATCACTTCTATTCACTCTTTTTCTTCATTCTACACCATCTTGCTGCTTCTACACCATTTTTTATTGTAATTTTTCAAGCTTCATTCTTTTGGCATGATTTTCTTGATCTCTTCTTTCCTCTCTTGGCTTCTCCAAGCATGTGGAAGGGTGATCCCACAATAATGGGTTACAATTTTTGGCCAAACTTGACATTAAAATCAGGATTTTTCACCAGACATTCACTTTCTTACACCTATAGCAGCTAAACCATTAAGGTTTTAAAGATGAATCAAACTAGTTATTTGTTAGATATTTTGTGTAGATTCTAATTATATTTAAAAAATTGTGAATCATTTTATGTAATTTTTAATAACTTATTTTTTCTACTAATGCATTTTTTAAAAGTGATGTTCACTTCGGTGCACATAAATTTTTATAGATAGGATACAATTCTGATTTTTAAAATGCAAAATTTTCACACCAATATCTAGGGGATGGATATTTTTTCATAATTTTTTGTTACATATTTTATTTAATTAATTTTCCAAGTCAGCGTAATTATAATTTGGACAGAGGTGTACTTCGGCATGCATAACTTTTTGTATTAATTTGAATTAGCTTTTTTGTTTTTGTTAGAATAAGGACATCAATACCTAGGGCACATGTATTTTTTAGAAAAAAAAATTCTCTATTTTTCTATTTTTTCATATGTGTGAAATAAAAAACTTGATGTTCATTGAAAATCCTACATTCACAAGAAATAAAAAATAAATATAATAATTAAATTAAACATATTTAAAATTATACTTTTTAGGAAGCTTATAATAAGGGCTACAGGCTTACAAAGCATAAATATTAAATGAATTCATTTGATCATCCAAAAGGTAAATCAAAAGTGGTTTTTTATCAGCATTTTGATAGGTGTAGAGGACACTCGATTATAGGTATGGTTTAAATCTAACAAGGTTCTATCCAAGGGGGTTTGATCTAAGGGGGTTTGATCAATCCCTCTTTAATTAAAATAATTTAAATGGAACCTTTAAATTCATAAATCATTGTATTTTCTAAAAATATGTGATTTGAGGAAAAAATTAGGATGTCCCAAAAAGTGTAACCCATTATTGTGGCAGCACCCGGAAAGGCGAGTAATATCCATTTGCCTATTTGCATTATCTTGTTTATGTGGTAGCATTTATATTTTCTTTTCACTCTATTATTTGTGTCTACTTTCTATTTCTTTATCATTTCTATATCTTGTGGTCTATTGGTTGTTCATGGAGGTGGAAACACCAAAATGGGGGTTTGACTTCAGCAAGCTTAGAAATGCAACCATAATAGTTTTCCTATCACTTTGTGTGTAGGAATAAGCTATTTGCGAGGAGCTTGTGGGAGAACTAGACCTTCAGTAAGTTGGTCTTCTTCTTCCTTTCTCTTGTAATTTCATCATTAGATAGTTTATATTTTAACTTAAATGTTTATTCTTGCTATTTAAATTCATTTAATGCACTCATCTACCCTTTGTTAAATTGTCAAATTGTCAAATTAAGGTTCTTGAGTCATTAGCACACCTTGTGAGTTTCATTCTATGAACTTTGTTCTCTACTCCTATGATATGTACCAATGTGTCTCTGAGATGAAAGCACACCTCGCTGCCATCTATTTCCCATGCTGATGTCGTTTGGACAAGAGCTAGTAAGTTTACAATCTAAGACCTTTGTGGTATGCTAACCCATTTCCCAAAAAATTTCACAATAAAACATCAAAGGAAGAGTCTAGATTGTACTTCCTTTTGATCATTTTCCTTTTAGGTTTATCTTGAGATGACCAAGGGAAATTCACTACTTGTTGATTTTTTTCTTGTCATAGAGACATGGGAGTAGTGAATTCACTCCACATTTTGGTGTACTTGACACATGAACATTCTTCTTTTCATTTCTTTGTGTACATTTTTTTCTTTTATGTCTTGGGTATCTTATAGATTAGAGTCTTGTGAAGATTTTATGAGATTTACAATGCAATTTGCAACCCCTAGGTTTGTTGTTAAAAGAAGCCTTTAGCACACAAAGATGAAATCTAGGAAGCTTAGTCTTGTTTGAAAGCCTTCTATCAATTTGGTCACATAGTCCTCCATGTCTTCTAATTTGGTCCCATCTAGGTACATGCACATGGTCTCATTCATGCATATGTCTCCTACAAAAAATGTGAGTGTTGTTCATGACATAGCTTTTACCTCACATGGTATTCCCTTAAATAGTGAGCCTTCTCCTCTTTACATTACTGCCAAGATCAATGATAACATTGTCATGAATGTTATGGTTGATCAAGCTAAGTAAATGTAATCAAAGAGGATAACTTATTCATTAATATTATCCATAAGGATAAGTATTATGAATCACATGCCATTCTTCATAGTCATGACATATTTTGGGCACCATTTCTTTGTCAGTCCTTGTAGGATCTAAGTCCGTAAATGTCTCATTTGTAGCAATTTTAAAGTTCACTTGTTCAAGGCCAGGACATGCATTCCATGGCTAGCCTCCATGAATTTGGTCACCTCTATTGTCCATAAGTGTTTGAAATTCACCCATGAGTGTGCAGTGTAGGTTGTTCATGCTATTGGCTATAAACAATTGGTACCATGTGGGGCTCTTTCTTTGGATCACTTTTGGTTAGCCCCTATTGGACCACTCCCTTCGAAGGGGATCTCTTGTTTTGAGCTTATGTTAGATACAAGATTGGGGGATCCATCTTGAAAGCTAGTTTTCCTATGTCTCCCCACATAGTCTCTATGAAGGCTTCTACTTGTGGGAAATAGCAAGCTACCTCTTCTACCCCATCAAAAGGGAAGGAGAAGCTTGATCTTTCTTTCAAGCCTTCTCCTTCTTCCTCTTTTGTACCATCTTCTTCTTCTTCCCGTCCCTTGGTAGTGTCCTCAATTCCTACTCTTGTACCTTTCCTAAGAAATGGAATGGTGCCTATGTGGTAGAAGTTTAAGTATTAGGCTTTCTAGTTGCCTATTTTTCCCATGGTTCCCCGACCCACCCTATATGGCAAGGGGGATCATGATGAGAAGTTAAATACAATATGGAACATGGGTTATATCATGTGGATAATTTTTTATTTTCAATCCTAGACCTTTTATTTTCACCTTGAAGGCCTTTTCATTCTCATTACCCCATGTGTCTATAACTCACCTTCTTAAATCTAGCATTTAGACCATTTTTGAAAGATATTGCAACACAAATTGAGAAAGTCATATCTGGGGGTAATGGTGGAAAGACTAGTGGATGGTCATATGGAAGTCAAATGAAGATCAAAGGAAGGGTGAAGGATCTAGTAGCAACCAAAACTAGAAAGTAGATAATACCTATTGTCCACATGATCAAAATAATGGAGACAAAAGATGAAGAGGAAGATCTAGATGAGAACCAGGAAGAGGATTCTTTTGTGGAACTTGTTGCCAATGTGGAGAAGGACATAGAGCCTATGAGTTTCCTCAACACCAAGGAACGACCAATAGAAGACTAGATGACAATGCACAAGTTACACATCTAGAATAAGATGTCGAGTGTTGACATTCTAAGGATGTAGAAAGAGGAGAGGTTCTTGTTACTAGAAGAGCCTTGCTAAAGGAGGAGAACGAACCAGCCCAAAGGAAGAATTTGTTTCAAACTATATGCAAGTGTGAAGGTAAAGGTTTCAATGTTATTATTGATGGAGGTAGCACTGATAACCTTGTTTCAGAAGAGATGGTTAGTAAGTTGCAGTTGGAGAGAAGAAGGCATCTGAATCCATGTCAGATTGGTTGGTTGCAGAAGGACCATAAAGATTTGGTAAATGAACAATGTCTAGTAAATTTCAAGATTGGAAATAACCATGATGAGGTATTGTGTGATATGACATGCCTATGGATGTTTGTCATATGTTGTTAGGTAGATGAAAGAAAGTTCCTACAAGGTATGAGGCATGAGCATATGTGTTTTACATTGATCCCTCGAGTTGATAAAGAAGATACTAATGAGGTACCTGTAGAGGTTTCAGATATGTTAAATGAGTTTCAAGATATTGTTTTTGATAATTTACTTAGTGTTTGGCCCCAATAAGAAATATTAGTCATCAAATGGACTTGATTCCTAGAGCCAACTTTCCAAATAAGGCATTCCATCAAATGACTCCAATAGAGAATGAAGAGTTCAAAAGACAAGTGCAAGAGTTATTGCAAAAGGGATTGATTCGAGAGAGTTTTAGTCCATGCGCAATACCTATAGTACTAGCACCAAAGAAGCACAATGAGAGTATCAAGAAGCAGCATATGACTTGCTTATGCATGAAGGAATCCATATTTATCTGAGAAGTCTGAAGGTGCAAGCTGTGCCCAATAATGCATTCTCCTAGAATGATACCACCAAGGAATTATGGTGCAACTTACTATTTCCTAGTAGCACCTAAATAAAATGAGATACGGAAGAGTATGGAGTAAAGAATATATAGGGCATAGCATAGCACTTGCATAGATATACCAGTGCCAGATAATTAATTCTTCTGGCATAGAACAATATATTTATTTTGCTGAAGCGTTTCTTTGAAAGCCTAAAATTGAAAGCTCTATATGATTCTCATTTTGGTTGAGTATCAAATGAACTAGTGAGGTACTAAATATTTGAGGGAATATCCATACCTTGGGCTTTATCCTGTTCCTTTTTATGGATGGACTGTATTGCATGTGCTGAAACACAATTAGCAGGCGTGTGCTCAGATTCAATAACTTTTTGCAGTACCCTCCAAGCTTGTACCAAAATGGGAGCTTTGGAACGGGATGTTGATATCTATTCAAGTACGATCAATACTAGAGTTTTGCCATATTATGGCAGAAAACAGAGAGAATAACCCAAAACAGTCAGGGATGCCAAGAACAAAGAGAATAACAGAATTGAGCCAACAATTGCCTAAACCAGAGTGTTGCAAAACTGTTAAAACAATCAACAACACATAAATACATACATAAATATTTTTCGTCAATAATAGTTGTGGACAATCAACACCCAATAAAACTTATTTCTATTAATCTTGCCGTGGTCATGTAACTAAAGAAAATTGCGTCCATAATGGATGAATCGAAGTAATAGATGGGGTACACAAAGAATGACCGAAATCAGCCAACAATGGATTAGAACAGAGAGTTACGAACTGCTGAAAGCAACCCACAAACACAAATTAAATCATCATTCTTTGGTGATTAAGTGTGAGGCAATATACATCCATAACCTATTTTCACTAGTGTTACCCTGATCAAACAACTCGAAATATCAGGTTGCTTGAATATTGGGGGAACCAGTAGTTTCCATAAAGGGTCACTTACACAAATGATACAAAAGTAAAATTCAAACATAAATCTACACGAAATACGACCTACCAATTTGATGGCTGTGGAACTGTAGGTTGAACTGTAGGTTGAACTGTTTAACGGGCTGACGAAATTTTTTGTATCTGATCTCCATACAATCAGTGGAATATTGATTGGGATAATAGGCCAGCCAGATCTCACATTCGACAAACCACACGAGGGTTTGCCCCTCTAAATCTCCGTTGAGCCTCCACGTTATGGGTATCCCATACTGTATTGCAATTGAAAATTAAAGTTCTATGTAAACTTTGATATGAAGAAGCCGAAGGAAGAAATCTAAAACACTGCAGTATAAATCAGAATTTAATAGTGTGATAGAAGCAAGACATACCTCTCTAAGATGTACTTCTCTCTCTGATTCGGCAATCTAGACTTCTCTCTCCCAGTCCCTTTGTGCCAACTTTCATAGCAGCAACAGAAATCACTATTCACCCTTTGCCAAAATTATTTCCACTGAAACTGAATCCATGAAACTGATCCGCACTATAATTCCAATTGGAATTCTCAAAACCCTATTGACGACATAGTAATTCATCGCTAACAAAAGGAAAATGTATGTATGAGGGAGGGAAAAGGAAAATGCATATGATAAGGGAAGGAAAATGAATGAGAGGGAAATAAAAATTTATTTTAGAAAAAGTATTTTTTTATTGTCTTAATTTAAGGCAATTAGAAAATTTAAAATAAAATATATATCTTAGACAAAATGAATATTTTGTCTGTCTTAAACACCCTTTGTATGTAGTAGTGAATTAAGCTTTCCACGTCAAATCACTATTAACTTTTTTTTTAAAAATTTGAAACAATGCAAATCCCTATCGACTTAATTTCTGGTGAGTTGTATTTTCTTCCCTTCAAAGTAAGTAGCCGAATTTACTCTGATATCTATTTGGGGAGGGAAAGCAAAGCTAATGTTCCCTGCGCATGCCATATAGAGAATAGTGTGACAATCAAGAAGAAGAGAAGGAAGAGCGTCCATAGAGAGCGGTTTGCCATGCGAGTATACCTGGAAACAGTCGTATTTTAATCAGAGTATACCATTCTATTATCCGCAATATATCCCCTGGAAATTTCGGTCAAAAATCTTATTTCCGTTTGTGTTTCCCGTTTCCGTTTCCACTTTCTCGCATCACTGTCATGGTTAGCAAGGGTATCCAGCAAGTGCAGGCTACGTCCATCCTTTCCAACCTATTCATGTTCAAAAATTTGACTACCTAACGAAAAATAATCGAGCAGTACCTTATGCAAGAGTGAAAGACTTTTGACTGAACGTCGAGTGAAGAGGCTTTTTCACTTAAAATGACATATTCGATACTCTTTAAAAGGCTTTTTAAGGAGAGTTCATTTAAATTTTTAAATGGTTTTCTATTTTGTCAATTAAGATATTTTTATTAAGGTTAGTTATAATGAATTATGTATGTTTAATCATGATATATATGTGGATAAGTGCAACTTTTCTTTTAGTAGATAATTACATTTTCGAGAGCTTGTTAATGCCATCTCTTCAACATAATTATTGATAGATCCTTTTATAATTTTTTGTTCAATGTTCTTTTACATACATAGATTTCTCATAACATTGGTACTATAATCTTATCTTCCTTTTCGCATGGTGCATCTTCTTTCTACCCACTCAATCTTGCTCTTTCATTCTCTCATATTGAGGTAGATCATCTCATAATGCCTGCATCTCTTGTTGTTATTTCTTGTGTGACCTCTACCTCTTATGTTCCTCTAGTACCATTTCCATCTCTAATCCCACTAGTTCCTTTCCCTCTTTTGTGCCTTCTAGTGTTCTAGTACTAGTGTTATCTTCTCATCTTATTGTGTAATTGTTTCACCTTCCTCAACTTATAGTGTTACTTATCATTCCTCTAATGTTGTATCATCACCTCTTGTTTATTATCATCTTCATGGTCCTTCCATTGTTACCCATACTACTACTATTATCATCATCCCCACCACTACTCTAGATGCATTAGTGCAAAAGTTAGATAGTGTTGATAAGAAAGTTTACTCTATTCCAAATAACCAAGATGCTACTACTTATACTTCAACACATAAAATACCTCTTATGTTTGAAGTTGTTATATGTCAATTTTCCCTATTATTTAAATTGTGGCACCTTACTTTTAGTTGTATCATGGTAAAGATGATACAAATACTCATAATTATTTAATATAACATGCTTAGACTATGTTTATGATTTGATAAATTTTTTGCTAAGTTATTTTCTCACACTCTTCATGTCTATGTTATTCAATGGTTTGATGTTATTAATCGGCTCTGCTCATTTCCTTTTGGCTCCATTCACTCTTTTAATTAATTAGCTATAGTAATTCTTGACCATTTCCATAAGAATGTGGACTTCAAAATTATTCTCTCAAATTTATTAGAGTGTTCCCAATTCTCTAATGAGCATATTGATGATTATGTCATTTGAGTTGAATTACTTTATGCTAAAATGAAACATCAACTTCCTAATTACAAGTTGCAATGGATTTTTTTATAAGGGTTGATTATCTAATATATGTGATAGTGCTTTCTTGAAAAAATATGCTTCTTCCATGGAGTTTTGTGCTCATATCAAAGATTTCAAACTCAAATTACTTATTTCTAATGGTTTGAAATATGGGTACTCACATATATATTCTATACCTTCATACTCTTCTATGTTGAAAATGGTAATCATAAGAAAGAATTTAAACCTAACACTAATAATATGCCTACTACTTCTAACATTATTTCTTTGAAGCCTCAAAAAACTAGAAAATTTATAAATTTGAGTGAAACTCTAGATTATGCGCTACAAATCCTATTGAATGCTAATTTGATTACTCTTCCCCTTATTCATTGACTCAATCCATATAGACGGTTACATAATGAATGAAATGGGTTCACTTTTTAATTATTATATTGCCCAAAAAATTACCATGAACAAAATTCAATAAAACACAATCAACATATTTTATAAATAGAACTTCACCATAACAATAGTGTAGCAAATGCATGATTAGTCTTTTGATAGAGATGATAATAAAGGTAGTTAGATACAAAGAGTTGAAAATTTTGTGGGAAGCTAGTCCCAATTATATGGAAGCATGGATAGAATGGAATGAACCAAAATATATAGATAGAAGTGACTTGATTATTTTACTCAAAATGAGATGATCTTAAAGGGAAATTAGTTATGCATTCCTAGTAGCTCAATAAGGGATAATTGATCAAGGAGAAGCATAATGGTAGTATAGCATATCATTTTGGAGTAGATAAGTCTATGGAATTAGTGAATGAAAACTATTTTTTGTCATAAATATAAAGGAAATGAGAAAAAGTATTCAAGGTTGTAAGACTTGTCAAGTTACAAAGGGGAAGTCAAAATCTTGGATTGTATCAATCCTTACAATTTCAAGAGAGACCTTGGGAAGATATTGTAATGGTGTAAAATTGCACCCTAGTGCAATTTCCCATTATATTACCTCACTTTAGCCTTACAAACCCAACAATACCAAAATTTACCACCCTTTCCTCAACTTTTGCACATGCCTTTGGCATTTTTTTTTGATGGAGAGAGTTTCATCTAGGACACCTACACATCGCACAAACATTTGTGCATCACGAGCTAGGATCCCTGATAGATTCTTGGGTCAATACACATTAGAGGTGTTACATTCTCTACCACTGTATGAATTGTAACTCCCCCTTTGGATCTTGACTGCTCAAAAATATCCTCTTACCTCCCACAATAATTTTTGAACACCAATTCTTCATTCTTGCAATCTCTCTTCCAAGATTTCAACTCTTGATCACTTCTATTCACTCTTTTTCTTCATTCTACACCATCTTGCTGCTTCTACACCATTTTTTATTGTAAGTTTTCAAGCTTCATTCTTTTGGCATGATTTGCTTGATCTCTTCTTTCCTCTATTGGCTTCTCCAAGCATGTGGAAGGGTGATCCCACAATAATGGGTTACAATTTTTGGCCAAACTTGACATTAAAATCAGGATTTTTCACCAGACATTCACTTTCTTACACCTATAGCAGCTAAACCATTAAGGTTTTGAAGATGAATCAAACTAGTTATTTGTTAGATATTTTGTGTAGATTCTAATTATATTTTTTAAAAATAAAAAATAAATTGTGAATCATTTTATGTAATTTTTAATAACTTATTTTTTCTACTAATCAACATTTTTAAAAAGTGATGTTCACTTTGGCGCACATAAATTTTTTTATAGATAGGATACAATTCTGATTTTTAAAATGCAAATTTTTCACACCAATATCTAGGGGATGGATATTTTTTCATAATTTTTTGTTACATATTTTTTTTAATTAATTTTCCAAGTCAGCGTAATTATAATTTGGACAGAGGTGTACGGCACACATAACTGTTTTTGTATTCATTTGAATTAACTTATTCTTTTTTTGTTGGAATAAGGACATCAATACTTAGGGCACATGTATTTTTTAGAAAAAAAATTCTCTATTTTTCTATTTTTTCGTATGTGTGAAATAAAGAACTTGATGTTCATAGAAAATCCTACATTCACAAGAAATAAAAAATAAATATAATAATCAAATTAAACATATTTAAAATTATACTTTTTAGGAAGATTATAATAAGGGCTACAGGCTTACAAAGCATAAATTTTAAATGAATTCATTTGATCACCCAAAAGGTAAATCAAAAGTTGTTTTTTATCAGCATTTTGATAGGTGTAGAGGACACTTGATTATAGGTATGGTTTAAATCTAACAAGGTTCTATCCAAGGGGGTTTGATCTAAGGGAGTTTGATCAATCCCTCTTTAATTAAAATAATTTAAATGGAACCTTTAAATTCATAAATCATTGTATTTTCTAAAAATATGTGATTTTAAGAAAAAAATAGGATGTCCCAAAAAGTGTAACCCATTATTGTGGCAACACCTAGAAAGGTGAGTAATATCCATTTGCCTATTTTCATTATCTTGTTTATGTGGTAGCATTTGTATTTTCTTTGCACTCTATTATTTGTGTCTACTTTCTATTTCTTTATCATTTCTATATCTTATGGTCTATTGGTTGTTCATGGAGGTGGAAACACCAAAATGGGGGTTTGACTTCAGCAAGCTTAGAAATGCAACTGCAATAGTTTTCCTATCACTTTGTGTGTAGGCATAAGCTATTTGCGAGGAGCTTGTGGGAGAACTAGACCTTCAGTGAGTTGGTCTTCTTCTTCCTTTCTCTTGTAATTTCGTCATTAGATAGTTTATATTTTAACTTAAATGTTTATTCTTGTTATTTAAATTCGTTTAATGCACTCATCTACCCTTTGTTAAATTGTCAAATTGTCAAATTGAGGTTCTTGAGTCATTAGCACACCTTGTGAGTTTCATTCTATGAACTTTGTTCTCTACTCCTATGATATGTACCAATGTGTCTCTGAGATGAAAGTGCACCTCGCTGCCATCTATTTCCCATGCTGATGTCATTTGGACAAGAGCTAGTAAGTTTACAATCTAAGACCTTTGTGGTATGCTAACCCATTTCCCAAAATATTTCACCATGAAACATCAAAGGAAGAGTCTAGATTGTACTTCCTTTTGATCATTTTCCTTTTAGGTTTATCTTGAGATGACCAAGGGAAATTCACTACTTGTTGATTTTTTTCTTGTCATAGAGACATGGGAGTAGTGAATTCACTCCACATTTTGGTGTACTTGATGCATGAACATTCTTCTTTTCATTTCTTTGTGTACATTTTTTAATTTTATGTCTTGGGTATCTTATAGATTAGAGTTTTGTGAAGATTTTATGAGATTTACAATGCAATTTGCAACCCCTAGGTTTGTTGTTAAAAGAAGCCTTTAGCACACAAAGATGAAATCTAGGAAGCTTAGTCTTGTTTGAAAGCCTTCTATCAATTTGGTCACATAGTTCTCCATGTCTTCTAATTTGGTCCCATCTAGGTACATGCACATGGTCTCATTCATGCATATGTCTCCTACAAAAAATGTGAGTGTTGTTCATGACATAGCTTTTACCTCACATGGTATTCCCTTAAATAGTGAGCCTTCTCCTCTTTACATTACTGCCAAGATCAATGATAACATTGTCATGAATGTTATGGTTGATCAAGCTAAGTAAATTTAATCAAAGAGGATACCTTATTCATTAATATTATTCATAAGGATAAGTATTATGAATCACATGCCATTCTTCATAGTCATGACATATTTTGGGCACCATTTCTTTGTCGGTCCTTGTAGGACCTAAGTCTGTAAATGTCTCATTTGTAGCAATTTTAAAGTTCACTTGTTCAAGGCCAAGACATGCATTCCATGGCTAGCCTCCATGAATTTTGTCACCTCTATTGTCCATAAGTGTTTGAAATTCACCCATGAGTGTGCAGTGTAGGTTGTTCATGCTATTGGCTATAAACAATTGGTACCATGTGGGGATCTTTCTTTGGATCACTTTTGGTTAGCCCCTATTGGACCACTCCCTTTGAAGGGGGTCTCTTGTTTTGAGCTTATGTTAGATACAAGACTGGGGGATCCATGTTGAAAGCTAGTTTTCCTATGTCTCCCCACGTAGTCTCTATGAAGGCTTCTACATGTGGAAAATAGCAAGCTACCTCTTCTACCCCATCAAAAGGGAAGGAGAAGCTTGATCTTTCTTTCAATCCTTCTCCTTCTTCCTCTTTTGTACCATCTTCTTCTTCTTCCCGTCCCTTGGTAGTCTCCTCAATTCCTACTCTTGTACCTTTCCTAAGAAATGGAATGGTGCCTATGTTGTAGAAGTTTAAGTATTAGGCTTTCTAGTTGCCTATTTTTCCCATAGTTCCCCGACCCACCCTATATGGCAAGGGGGATCATGATCAAGAAGTTAAATACAATATGGAACATGGGTTATATCATGTGGATAATTTTTTATTTTCAATCCTAGACCTTTTATTTTCACCCTGAAGGCCCTTTCATTCTCATTACCCCATGTGTCTATAACTCACCTTAAATCTAGCATTTAGACCATTTTTGAAAGATATTGCAACAAAAATTGAGAAATTCATATCTGGGGGTAATGGTGGAAAGACTAGTGGATGGTCATATGGAAGTCAAATGAAGATCAAAGGAAGGGTGAAGGATGCAGTAGCAACCAAAACTAGAAAGTAGATAATACCTATTGTCCACATGATCAAAATAATGGAGACCAAAGATGAAGAGGAAGATCTAAATGAGAACCAGGAAGAGGATTCTTTTGTGGAACCTGTTGCCAATGTGGAGAAGGACATAGAGCCTATGAGTTTTCTCAACACCAAGGAAGGACCAATAGAAGACTAGATGACAATGCACAAGTTACACATGTAGAATAAGATGTCGATTCTTGACATTCTAAGGATGTAGAAAGAGGAGAGGTTCTTGTTACTAGAAGAGCCTTGCTAAAGGAGGAGAATGAACCGGCCCAAAGGAAGAATTTGTTTCAAACTATATGCAAGTGTGAAGGTAAAGGTTTCAATGTTATTATTGATGGAGGTAGCATTGATAACCTTCTTTCAGAAGAGATGGTTAGTAAGTTGCAGTTGGAGAGAAGAAGGCATCCGAATCCATGTCAGATTGGTTGGTTGCAGAAGGACCATAAATATTTGGTAAATGAACAATGTCTAGTAAATTTCAAGATTGGAAATAACCATGATGATGTATTATGTGATATTACATGCCTATGGATGTTTGTCATATGTTGTTAGCTAGATGAAAGAAAGTTCCTAGAAGGTATGAGGCATGAGCATATGTGTTTTACATTGATCCCTAGAGTTGATAAAGAAGATACTAATGAGGTACATGTAGAGGTTTTAGATATGTTAAATGAGTTTCAAGATATTGTTTTTGATAATTTACCTTAGTGTTTGGCCCCAATAAGAAATATTAGTCATCAAATGGACTTGATTCCTAGAGCCAACTTTCCAAATAAGGCATTCCATCAAATGACTCCAATAGAGAATGAAGAGTTCAAAAGACAAGTGCAAGAGTTATTGCAAAAGGGATTGATTCGAGAGAGTTTCAGTCCATGCGCAATACCTGTAGTACTAGCACCAAAGAAGGATGGAGAATGGAGGATGTGTACAAACTCTTGAGCTATCAACAAGATTACTATCAAGTATAGATTTCCCTTGCCAAGGATGGATAATATTATGGATTGTTTGAGTGGAGCTGAGTACTTCACAAAGATAAATTTGAAGCATGAATATCACCAAATCCATATTAGAGAAGGAGATGAATGGAAGAAAACCTTCAAAACCAAGGAGGGCTTGTATGAGTGGTTAGTCATGCCTTTTGGGAAATGCACTGAGCACATTTATGCAGCTTATGAATGAGGTATTGAAAGAATTCTTAAGATTTTTTTTAATTTTCTATTTGGATGGTGTAAACTCACAAAACTAGTTTACAATTCCATTAAGAAAGGAAAAATGTATTTTCAGATGGAAAAAGCTTTAGGGCAGGGGGTTCACTAGAATCCCCCTCCCTTCTAGAGAAACCCCCTTTGATGGGTTTTATTTTTTAATTGTATTAAAGGGGTTTTGCTAGAAAGGGGGGTTCTAGCGAACCTTGGTTCGCTACTAGGGGGTTTGCTAGAACCCCCCTTTTTCACCCTTCTCCCCCTTTAGCACCAAATTTCTACAAAAAATTTCCCTTTGAAGCTTGAGTTGAGGATGAAAATGGAGGAGACTTCACAACCCAAGTAGATGATGGTAGTCCTTGGAACGAGTTATCCACCGAATATAATTTTAATATGTTTTGGTTTTATTATGTATTTGTTTGTTTAGTTTGATTAAGCATAGCTTTTTCACCAAAAATCAAGCTCTATGTTTTGTACATATGGAAAAATAACAGATTATCAAAATTAAATTCTTAAAAATATGTTAGGGCTAGGTATTGATACCCTTGATTGAGTAAAAGAAGATTTAATTTTGATACACAAAACAATTTATGTTATATATGGTCCACCTATGTCTGAATTGTAATTGGTTTAACTTTGTAACTTTGAAACTTGATTAAGGAAAAAATATTCAATAAAACACTATGAAACCAAGTGAAAGGGTTAGATGTCATAGTTACAAATCTAATTCAAAAAAATTAGAATGTTATCCTTAATAGAAAAAAGTTATTTTGTATACAGTGAGCATCACTCCTTAAAAATGGTGTTTTTGATAAAAACTAGTTTTCGAAGCCTGAGATGGAAAAAGAAGTGCAATATGATTCAAAAAAAAATGAAAAAATGTATTTAGAATCTATAGAAAAAATTTCATAAATCACTAGTTTGTGCATCATCTTCAAAATTTTCATGGTTTAGCCACTATAGGTGCCTGAAAGTGAAGATTTAGTTAGAAAAAAATAGTTCAATATCGAGTTTGGCCAAAAATTGTAAACCAATATTATGGGATCACTTGATGATATTCTAATTTTCAATACAACATTAGAGGAGCACTTGATGCATATCTGAAGAGTTTTTGAGAAACTATTGGAGGAGAAGTTGTTGATTAATTTGAAGAAATGTAGTTTTGTGAAGAGAGAGTTGGTGTATCTAGATTTTTTTGTCTCAAAAAAGGTTCTTAAAATGGATCCGAAGAAGGTGAGAGCTATCCTTGAATGGCATATGGTCCCGAGGAGTGTTACAGAGGTATGATAATTTCATGGTCTAGCAAGTTTTAACAAAAAAATTATTAAGAATTTCAGTAGTATTTGTGTACCTCTAACTAAAGAAATGAGAGGAGATAGAAAGGATTTTAAATGAACTAGAGGATTTGTAAAGAGTTTTGATAAGTTGAAGAACAAATTCATAAAGCAACCTATTTTGTAACTTCTAGATTTCAATAAGGTCTTTCAGGTAGATTGTGATGCTTGTGGCACTGCCATAGGAGTTGTTTTGAATAAAGAAGGTAAGCTTATTGCCTATTTTAGTGAGAAGTTGAATGATGCTAAGAAGAAATATTTTGTCTATGATAAGTCTAGTTTTATGCTATAGTTCAAGATTTGAAGAAATGGAGACACTATTTGTTGTCCAAATAATTTGGTTTATATAGTGATCACTAGGCTTTGTAGTATCTCAATAGTCAGGGAAAGTTAAATCAAAGGCACTTAAAATGGGTTGATTTTTTGTAGAGTTATAATTTTGTTTTGAAGCACAGGAGTGGAAGGAAAAATAGAGTTGTGGATGCCTTAAGTAGAAGGAAAAAATTGTTGATAAAGATGAATATAGAGGTTGTTGGGTTCAATGAACTCAAGAGTTTGTATCCTAAAGATCTAGAATTTTCTTGGAAGCTTAGAAGGCTTGTTTGGGACTTGTTACATTTGATAGGACAAGATGGTTGGATTTTTTAATCCAATATTGGATGTTGTTTAGAGAAAGCTAATTGTACCTTCCAATGAGTTCTATGAGAGAGAATCTAATCAAGGATAAGCATAGTGGAGGTTTGGCTGGGCATTTTGGTCATGATAAGACCAATGCTCTTATTAGTGAGAATTATTAATGGCCAAAATTACAAAAATATGTGAAGAAGTTTGTACAAAGTTGCAAAGTATGTTAGATGGAAAAAGGAGCAAGACAGAACATTAGATTGTATTAGCCACTACCTGTACCTAAGAGGACATGGGAGGATATTAGCATGGATTTTGTTCTTGGCTTGCCAAGGATGTAGAGAGCACAGGATTCCATATTTGTGGTGGTGGATATATTTTCAAAGATGACACATTTCATTCCATTTCATAAAACCACTAATGTTCATATTGCAGAGTTGTTTTTCAGAGAGGTGGTGGGACTACATGGACTAATGAAGAGTATAATTTTAGATAGAGATACCAAATTTGTTGGTTATTTTTGGAGGAAATTATGGAAGAAGTTGAAGACATATTTGAAGTTCAGTTCTTCACTCCATCCACAGACTGATGGAAAAAAAGAGGTGGTGAATAAGAGTTTGGGTAACCTGCTAGGATGCTTAGTAGGACATAAGCCCAAGGGATGGGATTTGACTATACCATAGAAAAAATTTACTTACAAAAATTCTTTCAATAGGAGCATTGGTAAATCACCATTCTATATTATGTATGGGAGCATTCCAAGGACTACTTTGAAACTAAGAAACATGGATAATGTGGAAAAGAGTAGTGTTGAAGCTAAAAATTTTGTTGAGCACTTGAAGAGTTTGCATGAAGAAGTGAAGAAACATATCAATAATATGAACTCACAATATAAGGCCAAGGAAGATTAGAAAATGAGGCATAAGGAGTTCCAGGTAGGCAATGAAGTCATGGTTCATTTGGAAAAGGAGAGGTTTCCAATTCATACTTACAACAAGTTAAAGATGAAGAAGTTCAAGCACCATGCAAGATCTTGAAGCATGATTCAAGAAATATATATGAGGTAGATTGTCCTCATGAAATTCATATTTCACCTGTGTTTAACATTTTAGATTAAATAGAATTTCACGAAGGAGGAATTGATGAAGAAATAATAGAAGCATAGTGGAATATCCCAACACCTACTTTAGAAAAAGAGGGGATAGAAGAAATTTGGGATAGTCGTGTGGGAAGAAAATGAAATAAGCAAGATGAAGAGTACTTGGTGAAGTGGAGAGGAAGGCCTGTTGAAGATTCATCATGGTTTTCTGAGGGTGAGGTTAACCATCTTTGTTTCCCTCTAACTCCTGAGAAGAGATAGGGTCACTTTCCAAATTACCTTGGGTGTCTGATGTAGGAGCATCTAGTGGTGTAGGGCAATCTTGCATCACCCAAAAATATGTTTTTCCTTATTTTATTTAGTTTTTTGAGTCCCATGATGGCACTTAAGGGGTGTAAGACACTGAAAATAAAAAACAATGAAAAATGGTCACTTGCTATTTTTAGTAAGTTGGTCTAAATAGGCTCATATGGACCTAAAAATTTACCCCAAGGAGAAAAACTAAAAAAAAAATCCATTTGCAAAAGAATTGTCTCAATACCCTGAATGGTTTGGGAGATATTAAAAGTTTTTTCCAAATAAATTTCTCATGCAGCTTCAAATTTAGATATGAAGACTTTAGAGCCCCAAAACAAGTTGAAAAGTTGATAAACTGATCTCTAATAGATTCAACATTGTATGTCTCTTTGACACTCTTTGAGAGCTTTCCAATGATATGCAATAATAGAAAATTAGACACCCAAATCAAAAGTTATGGCCTCACAAAGTTGCCACTCTAAAAAGTAAATTTCATTAAAATTTCTTCCTAAGCAAGAAATCAAACGGTGGGACTTTTAGCACCGAAACAAAAGGGAAAGTTACACTTTTTGGAACATTCTACGAAAGTTATTGGAAAAATAAAAGGGTTAAGAGGGGGTTTGTAGAGGGTGCCTCCATTAGTGCAGAGTGTGGATTCGAATAAAAAAAATTGTTTTCAAATTCAATTTTGTTGTAATGAATCAAGCCCATGAGGTTGTAGCATGTATGTTTTGAACCTATAATTTTATTTTTTGAAAAATATTTGAAAGTGAGTTTTTTTTTTGTGTTGCATCTTCTGTGTTTGTATCTATTATTGTGATTTGTGTGGGTTTCGGGTGGTGTGGCCCTCATAAGGAGGAAAAAGCTTCAAAAGAATCAAACTTGGGAACTTATCCCAAGATGAACTGACAAGAATGTGATTGGAATTAAGTGTGTATTCTGGAACAAACTGAATGAGAGTGAAGAAGCAGTAAGAAATAAGGTAAGGATAATGTATAAAGGTTACTCACAAGTAGAAGGAATAGATTTTGAGGAGAATTTTTCTTCAGTGGCAAGAATATGAGCTATCAGAATGTTTTTGACTTTAACAACACAAGGATTTTAAAGTTTCTCAAATGGATGTGAAGTCTACTTTCTTGAATGGAGAATTAAAAGAAGAGTTATACATATAACAATTGAAAGCATTTTAGTTATTAGATAAATCATATATGGTCTGTAGATTGAAGAAGGAATTATATGGACTGAAACAAGCCCCTAGAGCTTGGTATACAAGGTTAGATAGATACTTGTTCCAACAAGGATTCAATAAATGTACCGTAGATTGTAATCTTTACTTTAAAGTTGAAAAAGATCAAATCTTGATTGTAGTTGTACATGTTGATGATATAATTTTTGGAGGAAATGAAGCTATGTGTAAGAGATTTATAGAAGAGATGCAGAATGAGTTTGAAATGTCTATGTTTGGGGAGATGAATTTCTTCCTTGGTCTAGAAATCAATTAGATAGATATAGGTATCTTCATTTCATAATCAAAATATGTCAAGGAGATGTTGAAGAAGTTTGGAATGGAAGATTCTAAATGGGTATGTACCCCTATGGTTACTCGTTGTAAGATGAGCAAGAGTGATGAATCTTCTGAAGTTGATTATAGCAAGTATAGATCAATCATTAGAGGACTATTATAATATATGAATTTTACTAAACTGGATATCATGCATGTAGTTTGTCTTGTGGATAGATTTCAAGAAGATCCTAGAGAGTGACATGTTGCAGTAGTGAAGTGAATATTTAGATAATTAAAGAGAACTCTAGATCATGGATTATGGTATCCAAAGTATATTGTTTTCACTCTAAATATTTATAAAGAAGTAGATTGGCCTGGTTATGTAGATGAAAAGAAAAGTACAAGCGGTGGTGCATTCTCTCTTAGATGCATATTGGTGTCATGGATAAGAAAGAAGCAAGATTCAATATATGTATCACTATAGAGGTAGTGGAAATTACAACAGGATCTTGTTGCACACACATTCTATGGATGAGAAAAAGATTGAAGGATATCAGAGTTGTATATGATGAATTGATTACTATCTTCTATGATAATGCAAGTGCTATCAATATATCAAAGATTATGATAAGGCATTCAAGGACAAAACATATATCAATCTAGTATCATTTTTTGAGAGAGAAGGTTGTAGAAAATGAAGTGAAACTTGAATATGTGCCTAAAAAGGATAAAATTACTGACATATTGACTAAGGTTCTTCCTAAGGATAGTTTTGAGTATGTTCGGGAGAAATTAGGAGTTATTTCCCTTCCTTATTTGAACTAGATGCATAAGGAGATACATCAATCTAGTGGATCTCAAGATTCATTCTTTGGTTTGGAATGATGTTGGTGGCTACCTCTCATGGGGATTAGGTAGAGGTATTATTGGTTATTGTAGTCAAGGGGTTTGAGTGTTTTCATTGTGTAGTGATTTTTGATTGGTGTAGTTTGGTGTGTGATCCTAAGGGGGGGTATGTAAAGTAGTAAAATAAAGGATTTTGAAAAGAAGTACAAGTTTGTTTGATGATGAAAATATTTTTACCTTTTCCATTGATGTCAAAGGGGGAGAGAGTAATGTGAAAAAGGAAAAGAGTTAGTTATCAAAGGGGGAGATAAACTCATGTGAAAAGGAAAGTTGTTAAGGGAGACAAAGAGTAATGAGTTAGTTGCATAAGGAAAAGAGAAAGTAAGAGAAAATGAGAAGAGTTGGTATGGAGCAGTGCTTGTGATCAAAGTTGCGTGTTTTTTGTTGATGTTTTTTCACATCATGTGTTTCCATCAATGACAAAGGGAGATATTGTTGCAAGTATATGCAGTTGTCATTGATGTCAACAAACTTATGTGTTGTCATTAATGCCAATTTTTTGAGTAGGAGATTATTGCAAGGATGTGTAGTTGGTGTTGTTACATTGTTGAGGATTCTAGTGATGCTTTGATTAGTTGCATTATGTTTTCATTATTAAGCTACTAGATTCAACATCTATTGTTACTTTGATAAGCTTCTATTTATGGATGCATTGTTAAGGTTTTATGTTGCAGCTAGCTTGGTAGTGCTAAAGAAGATGGGGATGTGTCTCTGGTACTTGGTTTCCAAGTGCTTCTTAGAGAATTTGGATAAAAAGAGGATATAATATGTTGTAGAGGTGTTCTAAGTTGCAAAGTAGTGTTCTAGTTATGCCTGCATTTCTTCTGTGTTAAAGATCTTCTTGTGTAGTTTAGATATGTTGATCAAAGGTGTTCAGAGGTGTTATATCCAAAATTTGGCATGTTGGATCGTTATGCAGAGGAATTTGTGTTAACTACTATGCGAACTATGTATTGCAAAGATGTTTGGGAGAAATTGTTTTGCTCCACATTTCTATGCAAAGTGGTTTTAGGTCTTATAGATCTAAATGTGTGCTAATAATTTTCATATCTTATTTTAGTTGAATTTTTTTTGTGGTTTGATGCTCTGAAAGTTTTTTTTTGAGTTGTAGTGTGTGGATGAATTGTTTGAGTGTACCAGGTGTGTACATTCTTTAGGTAAAGTTGTTACAATAAAATTTCTTAGATTCTAGGGTGTTCATAGTATGTTCCAAATTATGTTCAAGTGATGGTTGTTTTCCATCAGTTTTATTTGGATCAAAGGAAGTGAATACTTAAATTTTTAAAGGTGCATACATGGGTTCAGTTGACCATGTTAATTTACACTAATTTTGGATTTTCTTCAGTATTTGTGGAAGTGTGGTATGGCATGTGTGAGTAGATTTTGGACTGAGTTAAGGTGTGTTGTGGTTCGCCTTCATTCCTCTCCACTGTGGGAATGTTTTGATGCTGGCCTAATTTGAGTTTTCATGGTTGAGGTACATAGACAACCTTGGAGAAAATTTTCAACATTGAAGATGGTACAAATAAGTTTTGAGTTGTTGAGGGATGAGAGTACACAAGTGTATGATGTGAATTATGCGAAGTGCAGAGTGTTAGAATATGAATTTGTGAAGTGTAGTGGGAGATTTCATGTGTTAGATTATTGGATGTGGTGAGAAAAAGGTGGCTATAATATTTAGTAAGGATGTGAATGTGTTGGTGATGTTGTGGTGGAATTTTTTGTTGCATTGAGATGGACTTCTCACTATACAACATTCTTCTCTATCTTTTTTTTCTATATTATAGCAACGAGCCTTTCTTTCTTCTAGGTAGTGAGCCCTCTAGTAGTGATCCTTTTGTAATCAGTGTTGCTATTAATTTCTATTATGATCTAATCCTCATCGTGGTTTTTTTCTCTGGTTTTTCATGTAAATATAGTGTTCTCTTGTGTATGGTGTTGATTTGGTTATATTTTTGTTATCTACTTTCATGGTAAATTTTTCCAATAGATTAAGGGTTAATTATTAAGTTGATTTTAATTTAAATAATTATATTAGGATTTTGAAATTTTAATGTACAACTGATTCATCCCCCATCTCAGTTGTCTTGCGCATTCAACATTTAGTTCATGCAAATGATAGTTTATAGTTCATATGATTATGAATGATGCATTACAAATTATGAATTAAAATATATAGTTGATATTGTATTTACTACTCCAGAGGTTAATGAATTTTGGATGTATTAGAGTATAACAATTTCTTGTTTATAGTATAAGCATTAAGTACCTGTATCAAAATATAGTTGTTTGTATTCATTTACTTTGTTTTGAGAAATATAATTTTATTTTGATTAAAACATTTTACTATATTTATATGTCTTTCATTCACCTATGTTCACTAGATATAGGATGTGTAGAATTCATGAATACATATACATTGGAAACACTTCTAAAGTTTACGGCTCCTTGGCTGATGATTGAATTAGTCCTCTCTTCAACTATGAACTACTTAGTCTAGTAATATCACTAGTAGTTAATTACAAATTTGAGGAAGCCCTACAATGATTCTTTTTCCATTGGATACATTTTTCAATTTCACTCCTTGGGGTAAATTTTTAGGTCCATACATGCTCGTATAGGTTGAATTATAAAATTAATAAATGACCATAATTACCTTAAATTCATATTTTTCACTTACACCACTTAAGTGTCATCATGGGACTCAAAACCGCAAAAGAAAATAAGGATCTTTTTGGATGATGAACAATTTCCCTTATACACCTAGGTGCTCTTGCATCATATTTAATATATTAATAACTTTTATTGTAAATAATATTATTCTTATACAATCTCTTTTTATTATTAAGGTGATCATTTTTAGCATGGATTATGTTAGGCAAGGCAACAAATGAGAGGCCTCAACCTCAATATGAATGTACTACATTAACATGAGTAATCTAAACGTGCAAGCTCAATAGTGTAGCAAGGCTACATATCCCATGAGCACACTATCCTATTGAAAATTTGTAGCATGACACAACCAACATAAATTACAATATCATCAATGTGAAGGTTGAAACCCACAAGCACAATATATCAGTGAGGGCACAATACCCATGATTGCAATGACCCAATGAGGGTTTGAATCTTGATGATTGAAACAATAATGACATAATTTAACCATCACAATATACCATGAACAATATGTGTACACTCTTTTATCTACAAACTTATATAAATAATAAGTTAATAAATGATTATCATCAAATAATCAATAAAATATCAAACTTAATGCTGAAAGTAAATTAATCTTTATGCAAAAATATTTTTTGTTACACCCTAAACCATAAGAACCTATCCATATGCACTTATTACTTTTCCTAGTGACTACTAAATATTAGTACAATTTGATGTCTATATATGTATAGACAAGAATATAAGGTGATTGGTCATGTTGAGGAAACTATAAAGAAATAAATATATAATATAAAAGACTTGAAGAATGCTCAACATACAAATTTGTTTACATGATTGAAACTTAAGTTTCCCTAAACATATCATATAATTAGCAAATTGGCATTGAAAGGATGTGGAACCATTTCTTTGATTGTAATTTATATAAGCTGTCCTATAAATTTGATAGGTCTAAAGTTTAATTTATAATTATTTAATTAAAAAACTAATACAACATCAAACATGTGTACTAATCATTAATAATTGTGTATAGGTCTTCATACAACATTAGGTGATGAGTCTTGACATGTCATTATAGAAATCTTGGATGTCGCACACATGAACATGTTGATAATTGATTTTTGTTGAGTATAAAATTGGAGAAATTGAACATAATCTAGAATATAGATAAGGAAGTGTAATCCAATGTAAACAAATATTTTGGCTTCCAATGGCTTTCTTGCACTTCTAGGGTTTTTCAAATAAAAGGAGAAAGATGAGCCAAAATGCAATGTACACATTCAATATTAATGCATGAATGGATGAAATATGCCTAAATGTGATGTATAAATGCAAAAATCTGAAAAAGAAAGATGAATAATGATGCAAATTGTAAGAAATGTAAAGTGTTTGAAAACATAGTGATGTATGCAAAAACACCTAAGAATACAAGAAAATAATGATAGAATTAAACAAGACTGGAGAGGTACACCTGGAAAATAAAATTTGATGTGGAGAGGCTCTAGAATCCCATGGAATTGACTGGAAATGTTGACTGAGAAACTTGTGCCAAGTTGGGTGACTTAGTCCAGTTTTGGGGAAAATCTACCAAAACAGGAATCTACTAAATGGGTACTCAAAAATGTAAAAATCACTTTTCAAGCCTAGAAGTGGGACTAATTTTCCATAGATGATGACTTATTCCACCTAGGGATCTTTGGAATTTCAGGGTAGGAATCTATAGCTTTTAATCTGCACTTCCTTTCTTAACATGCGTCTAGTTCATAAACTACAAAAAATGGGTTGAAAGAGGACTCCAAGCTTCAATTAGGGATTTATTGACTTGAATGACTTTGATGGATTGATGACCACTTTTTGACTTCAAACTCTTTGAAAAATCTACATACAAGACCTATAAACACACATGCAAAGAGGGTAAAGGTAGTTAAGGGTTAGAGAATAGGGGTTTACCTTCGTCAAACCTCACTTTGGTAATCAAACACTAGATAATGAAATGAAATAGAAAGAGAATTATGAATAAAAAAATGCAATGTCACAAACTCACAAAACCCTTGATGTTGAAATCTGAAGATATGTAATGAACTGCTCCAATGGATGACTTGATGATGCTTAGAGTGCTTGAGAATGATTAAGTAAATGAATTAGATGCTTGAAAATGAATGCTAGATGAATGGGGCTGAAAATGAGAGAAAAACCCTTTAATTATACTTGATTTTCCAATATTTCCTGAAAATAACACATCACAAGCTGACCTCAAGCGTAAGAGAATAAAATCCTACGAGAAAATTAACATTATTGACTTTTGTATCTAGTGGGACTAAGTCGCCCCAGGTGGTTACTTGGTCCTAGTAGGGAAATTTTACTTTGTCTCAGGGATTGAAGTGTATTTAATGAGGTTTAATGTGAATATTCTCAAAAATACACTTAAATATGGCCAAAAAATACATTAAGGAGTCATTTAAACATAATAAAGGGTTGAATTAGTGATGAAAAATCTAGAAAAGTGTGAGAGTTTGTTACAACTTTTTACAAGACTTTGAGGTAAGACTTGGTAAGCAGTAAAAAGGAGATATTTAAGTGAATTATAATAAAAGGGTCCTAGAAAAGTGTGAAAGTGGGTTACAACACTTCTCAACACTTTTACAAGACATCCTAGAATTCTTAGTGATTCACAAGGGTCCAAGATCTATTGTGAATGTGTTGGCCACATTACAACATTAAATTTAGGAAAAATCAAGCCAACGTCCACTAGGAGGCCCTAAACATGAGAAAAATTAGAAGGGTTAATTTCTCTGTGTCCAAATTTAGCCCCCACTTTAGTGAGAGGATGAACCTACTTCAAACTCACACTAAAGTAGTCGAACATGCATATCAAGAGGGGTTTCGATAAACTAATGCTAGCAACATGAGACAAAAATGATCAAGAGGGATGATCAATCCCCCAAGATGAATATCCCATGGAAAACTAAACATGAGAACAAGGAAACACACATGAGAGTGATGTAAGTGAAGAGGGAGAAGGAAAGATAAATAAAGTCAATTCAAGATTCAATCATTTGTCCAACCTATTATGGATCAGATCTAGGTTGTTTTTCCAACAAGAAAATGAATAATCACTTTGGGGTGATGGAACTCACAGTTGTATGCCAGGTGAGAAGACCAAAAAGGTGAGAATAATACACTCATGGTTGGTATGCACTCACAAATACACATGTGGCTATGGGGAAAATTCATGCCTTGAAATGGGCTTCCCGCTTAATCATACCAAAGTTATACCTCCTAATAACTTTGATAAGGTGCCACAAAAGAAAATGACATTTCAAGAGATAAAAAAAGCTTCGTATGCTTAGAAGCCATGAACAAACGCAATGGCACTACAAGCATGTAAGCTATGTTATGCAAGGTGGCCATATAACAAATGCAAAATGCAACATGCAAAAGATGTTCAAAGGAGTCTTGTTTGATTCATGCGAGGTCTTTAACTTAGGTAACATTGTGTCTAATTTCTCCAAGATAGGACCAATCAAAGGATAGAATATTCACAACTTAGGGGATGTAGTGTATCACATCAAGCCACCAAGAGGAATGTAATATGCTAGGATAGATCATGCTCATGAAGGAAATCACACAGAATGTCATCCACAAAGTGAAAAATGCATCATATGAAGTAACAAGGTTGCACTAAGAACCATGAAAAAAAGGAAGAATGATAAATGATAATGCAAATGTATTCCCCCACTTTAAAGGAATTGCTACACATCATTCTGTGAGCAATTACCTTAAAGTAGAAAAATTAAAAATGCAAACATAAAGAAGACATGAGAGCCAACTTGGAAAGAACCTATGGAAAGTCATATGTTTTCGAGTAAGGATACACCATGCAAAAGAAAAAGGAAAAATAAAAAGGAAGTAGTTGCCCCCAAAATTAAAAAAAACACCAAACACATAAGCGATCTATGGATTTGGGGTTAGTATGTTCCTTGATACAATTTTTTGTAAAGATCTGAGAACTTTCATCCTTCACTAAATACATAGAACTGGAAGAATGACACAAAGAGAGTGAAAACAAAGAAAAATAAAGATTCGTTTGTGTCAACATGGAAGAGACATAGTATGTCTTGATGCTTTGCATCATCCTCAAAAGGAAACACAAGAAAAATGAAAATGAAAAGGTGAAAAAAGAGGGAAAGAGCTTTTAGGTCAACATGAGAGAGACATTTCGGTCTCAATGTCGTATGTCATCCCCAAAAGGAAAAAATAAAAAAAAAATGAAAAAGAAAAGAGAAATACCTTGTTGGGTCAACATGGAAGAGACATAAGGCATCTCAATGCTTTGCATCATCCCCAAAAGGAAAACATAAAAAAAAGTGAAAAGGAAAAAAGAAAGACCTTTTGGGCCAACATGGAAGAGACTTAGGGTGTCTCAATTCCTTACGTCATCCCCAAAAGGAAAACACAAAACAAAAGCAAAAAAGAAAAGAGAAAGAACTTTTGGGTCAACATGGAAGAGACATAGGGTGTCTCAACGCTTTGCATCATCCCCAAAAGGAAAACACAAGAAAAAGACAAAAGACAAAGGTGAAAGCGATGTATGACATATAAAAGAATGAAGGTTCAAATAGAATAATGTTACAAAGAGAGAGAACATCAAGACAAACATCACGAGGGAACACATTACACACATGCAAAAGAAAAAGAAAAAGAAAAAGACTAGTAAAGCAGATACCGATGAGCAAGTCATCTGCTTCTCAATCATGTTCAGGATATGTTGAAGGCATGCTACTAGCCAAAGGGATGAGTGCAAGTTCCAATCTAGTGGAAGTAATAGGTTCTACACTTGTTGTAGGGGTTTTTTAATTTAAGCTCATGAAAGAGGAAAATAATGTATTCAGATCATTATGCACCTCTCCATCAATTTTAGTAATCTCATCATCATCATCAAAATTAATCACCACAAGAGGATGGATGAAAATGTCCAATGAAGGGTCTATCAAGAGTTCTAGTTGTTGTATGGGATCATCTTATTGTGGTTAGGGAGGAGGGTAATCATGCATTTCTTTTGTCAAGTGTGGATTATTATTTTCTTTATTTACTTTGTCTTGTGATTTGTGAGCAAGGGAACAACGTCGATGCCCACACTCCCTAGCTCCTCTATTTTATTTGGTTTTATTGTCAAGTTGTGTTTGTGAAAGAGTAGGTTTATCAACCATTGGTTTCTTTTCCTCCCTAAGGGGAGGAATGGAAGAAACCATGGGAGGTTGTTCATCCACTTTCTCCTTTACCTTATAAACTTGATTTATACAACCTGGAGGCATGACAAAGTTATTATCATTATCTCTTCATCGTTTAGATGATGTGGGTGTTGGTTGAGTTTGAGGGGTTTGTTCTTGTTTAGGTTGCAACATTTTTTTATCAAGGATGGGAGTGTTAGAAGTGGACAGGGATGTTGTTCTGAAGAAATAATTCTGCAATTTTATTTGCTTTAAACTTTTGGTAAGCAATGAAAAATAAGTCTTCATGAGGTGTAATAGGTGTCATGGGCTTGGGACAAAAGGCTTCTAAGGAGAAATTTTCTTTAGAAGACAACTTAGGGTGAAAGCCACTATGGTTAATAGTGAATATTTCATTTTCAAGAAAAAACTTTAAACTTTTGTGTATGATCGAAGGGATAACTTTCATTGAGCGAAGCCATGGTAGGCCTAGTCGCAAATGAAACTAATCTGACTATGGGATGATGGAGAATGTAACATCCACTATTTTAGGTCCTATCTGTAATGGAAGGAAAATCCATCCTATCATAGGGAACGTGAAACCATTGTGTGTTTTGTCCATGCTTTCAATTTATCATAATCATCTTGATAAAGATCATGCAATACCAAAAATTCCTCAGTGATCACATTCTCACCACAGGTGGTATCTATGACTATCCCATTAGTGAGCTTATCATAAATATGACTAGATATGTAAAGATTACCATGAGGAAGATTTGGAAGTATGTCTTTAGAAGAGAAAGTAATATGAAGAGATTTCTTAGGTTGGCCCTTACAAGGGATAACATTTATCACACTTACCATTTCATGTGTAGGATTGATAGTCGTAATACAATTAGGATGTTCAATATCTGTATGAATATCCATCACATCATTGTTTGGAGTATTGATAGCTTTGACAAATGACACATTGTGTTTGGGCATGGGATTTATGAAAGTTTGTAAATTTTGATTGGGTGGGGCAACAAACTTATTTCCTTTAACATTAATATTTGAGACAGATAGATGGATGGAATCAATGCGGTCTTGTACAAGGTGTTTAAGATGCTTACAATCTTCCATGTCATGTCATCTCCATAACTATAAGGTATTGTGGCTTTAAAAGCTACTACCTAGTTGTTAATGGGTTGAGGTGGTTGTTGAGGGGGATTGAACTGTAAAAAACCCTTTTTTGTTTTTGAAATGGTTGTGAATTGTTTGGATTGGCATATTTAGATTTCTTAGCTTGGTTAGAAGTGGAATTTGCATCATGATTACTAATCAAGATGTGGTAATCACAAAGGGTGGTACACAAGTGCATAAAGGATGGAAATTTCATCATGGTCAATTTATCTTGAATTTGACTTTGTAAATTTTCAATAGACATCTTTTGGAGATGCGGATAAAGAATCTTGACATCTATTTGGGCATAGAGTGACTAATAACGTGAGATGAAATTGGTTACCTTTTCATCCACATTTTTTTTACATCTCATTAAATCTTCCAACATCTTTTTGGGATTTGTATGCACTTGAAAATTATTTATAAATGCATCAAATAGTTCATTGAATGAATGAATTGAATTATTTGGTAAGGAGGAAAACCATTCTAAGGCAATTTCTTTTAAAGTCCTAGGAAACAATTTTGCTAATAGTTTATTGTCAAAGACAAAGTCACTACATAGGATGGTGTAAGCATTAACATGAATAGAAGGATCTGCTTTTACTTCATACTTTTCAAATCTAGTCATTTCTATTCCTTGTGGCATCGGTGTTCATAGTATTTCAAGGGATAGTGAGTTGCTATGAACAAAATAGGTGGGTGTTCCATTCTAGTTTTGGTTGATGGTTGATATTTTCTTTTTCTAGGAGGAGATGGTTTGAAAAGTTGTGTAATGAGGGGGTCAGTGTAAGTAGTAGGAGATGGAAGGGAAAGTGGTGATGGAGTGTATGTAGTGGTGGGGAAAGTGAAGGGAATGCTTATAGATGGTATGGTGGAAGAGTATAAAATGCTAGCCAGAATAGTTGAAGAAGGAATCACATTGCTAACCCATTGCATTGTTTTAGTGACTTGGGGAAAGGTATAGGTAGGTATGGATGCCATTGTGGAGGGAGGAGGAGTGTTAGGTCCTCCTTGACTAACCATAGTGTTTGTTGGTTGGGATGTACTAGAGTTGGAAGGAGCATGTTTGTTGTATATCTCAGCAATTTGTTTCATAATGTTTAGGCCTTCATCACTTTCAATCAGGCTATGGATGTTTTCTATAATAGGAATCGTAGTGGTTGAAATGTTTTCAAGACACAAGTTATGCTGGAGATGTGTTAAGTCCTCTTGAATTTTAATGACTTTGTCTTACAGAATGTGATCATTTGATGTGTTAATTTGCATGTTATTGGAAGGAAAAGAATTTCTAAAGGTAGAGTCCATGCCTAGTGTACTAGTTACAATACTAGGAGTGGAAGTGTTAGACACTCCAAGATCCATAATGAGTGTATTATCATGGGATAACATGAGTCTAGAGATTTGTCTCACTAAGGTATTAGCAATAGGACACCAAACACTCATGCAAGGGTTTTTAATTTAAATGCAATGAAATTAAGAGCAATGAAATGCTAATAACTAGAATTCTTGAAATTGTGACAACAATGCAATAACATAAAATATAAATGCAGAAAATGTGCACAAAATGCTAGAAATTACAGCGCAAATTGTGTAGAAGGACTAAGTTGCCCAATGTGGCAATTTAGTCCCAGTAAGCATTTTTTTTATATTTTTTAGAAATTTTAAATAAAATTCTATTCTTTTCAGATGTACAAATGTAGCTATAGTATGAAAATGCAGATTTTTTATGCTTTTCCAATGAAATATGATGCAAAAAGGCAAGCTATATGAGCTTTTCACTAATGCAATTTTTAATACACTAGGATGCAAATAAAAAAATGAAAAACTTAATGCAATGTTGATGCAAGTCAATCCTAGGATGCACTTGAAATGAGAAGCAAAAATCTTCAAAAATTGAGTTCACCAAAATATAAACAAAGATTTTGGCTTGCAAGGGCTTTCTTGAACTTCTAGGGTTTTTCATCTAAAAGGAGAAAGATGGACCAAAATTCAATGTACACACTCAAGATTAATGTATGAATGGATGAAATAAGCCTAAATGTGATGTAAAAATGCAACAAGCTAAGAAGAAAGATGAATATTGATGCAAAACCTAAGAAATACAAAAACAGTTAAGAATGCAAGAAAATAATGATAGAATTAAACAAGACTGGAGAGGTGCACTTGGAATCTAAATTTTGATGTGGAGAGGCTCTGGAATCCCATAGAACTAACTAGAAATGTTGACTAGGAAACTTGTACCAAGCTAGGTGACTTAGTCTAGTTTGGAGGAAACTCTACTAGAACAAGAATATGTAGCTTTCTATCTGCACTTCCTTTCTTGATAGGTGTCTGGTTCAGAAACTGCAAAAAACAAGCTAAAAGAGGTCTCCAAACTTCAATTAGGGATTTTTTGACATGAATGACTTTGATGGATTGTTGACCACTTTTTGACTTCAAACTCTTTGAAAAATCTACATACAAGACTTGTAAACACGCATGGAAAGAGCGAAAAGGGGGTTAAGGGTTAGAGAATAGGGGTTTGCCTTGGTAAAACCCAACTATTGTAATCAAACCCTCGATAATTAAATGAAATAGAAAGAGAATGATGAATAAGCAATATGCAATGTCACAAACTCACCAAACCCTTGATGTTGAAATCTAAAGATATGTAATGAAGTGCTCCAATGGATGACTTGATGATGCTTAGAGTGCTTGAGAATGATTAAGTAAATGAATTAGATGCTTGAAAATGAATGCTAGATAAATGGGGGTGAAAATGAGAGAAAAACCTTTTGAATGGGGATATTTAAGTGAATTATACTAAAAGGGTCCTAGAAAAGTGTGAAAGTGGGTTACAACACTTCACAACACTTTTACAAAACATCCTAGAATTCTTAATGATTCACTAGAGTCCAAGACCTAATGTGAATGTGTTTTCCACATTGGGTGATCCCACAATAGTGGTCTACAATGTTTGGCCAAACTAGACACTTAAATTATTATTTTTAACTAAATCTTCACTTTTGGGCACCTATAGTGGCTAAACCGTTAGAAATTTGAAGATGATGCAAACTATGGTTTCGTGAAATTTTGTATTAGATTCTAAATATAATTTTTTCAAAAAATTTGGAATGAAATTGCACTTCTTTTTCCATCTGCCTCAAAAACTAGTTTTTTTCATAAAACAATAGTTTTAAAAAGTGATGCTCACCGTATAATGCATAATTTTTTTCCATGAAGGATTGAACTCTAATTCTTTCAAATTTAGATTTGTAGCTATGATATCTAGTGCTTCCACTTGGTTAGATAGTTTTGAATTGAATATTTCTTCTTTAATCAAGTTTCGAAGACATACCAATTACGATTTAGACATAGCGCGACCGTATAACGCGCAAATTTTTTGTATATCAAAATTATTTTTGTTTGTTGGATCAAGGACTTCAATATCTGCTGAAATCATATTTTTCAATTTTTTTTTTATAATATGGTACTTTTCCACATGTGTAGAACAAAGAGCTTGATTTTTCAGTTAAAAACCTATGTTTAATAAAACTAAAAAATAAATACATAATAAAACCAAAAAATATTAAAATTATTTTCGTTGGATAGCTCATTCTGAGGAATACCTAATTCTAGTTTGGTATGTGAATTCTCTGCCATTTTCATGTTCAAACCGATATTCAAAGTAAAAAAAATTTGATTTTTTGTGAACAAGGTCAAAAATTATGGAAAAGGGGGGTTTGCTTGAACGAGGGGGGTTCGAGCGAACCCCAGGGGTTCGTGTGAACCAAGGTTCATTTGAAACCCCTTCCCAAAATGGGTTTTCATTTGATTTTTGTCTGTGCATGCATTAAATGGGTTCACTTGAACCTTGGTTTGAGTGAACCCTTTTTTAGTTCGTTCAAACCAACAAGTTTGTTTGAACCCCTAGAATGATTTTTTTTGGAATGGGGTAATTTTTTACAATTTTTTCTTCGTCATTCGAATTGTAAACCACTTTTGTGGGTTTACCCCATTACAACATTAAATCTAGGAAAAATCAAGCCAAGGTCCACTAGGAGGGCCTAAAAATGAGAAAAAGTAAAAGGGTTACTTTTTGTGTCCACATCCATATATTTGGGTGTGTTATGAATTAATGTAATTAGCAAAAAACTAATAAATTCTAATTATAAATGTTTTTTTTTATGCATATTATATAAAGTAACATCTAAAATTGATGTTGATAAAAAATATAGTCTTGAAATAAATAATAAAAACTAAATTTAAAAAATATTTATATTATATATCTATTTTTAATGTTGAGAATATTTTTATATTATTTTGAGTTTTTTTAATTCAATAAACATTAACATTTAATACTTGTAGCTGATGTTTTCCTTTCATAAACAAGTTTTCCATACATCCCCTTTTCATAATGTATTTCATTCTTATGCATTGGAGTAGGAATTTTAATAGCAGAGGAAAAATAATAGCTTATTTTTATTATAGCAAAAATATATAGTGTGAACAATGAGAAGTTATAATTTAAATAAAGTAAAAACTATATAATTTGGATGAGTAGGACCAACCTTTTTCTATATTAGACTATGAGGCTCTAGGAAAATTCACCACCAACAATTCGCCGCAAATAATTTATTGCCACGAAAAATGCATCTCATGGAAAATCCACCACAAAAAATTCATCATTGTGGACAATTCAGCACATGTACAATTAGAAATTTTGATTTATGAAAATAAAAATGAAAATATTTTTCAATATATTTTATTTCATTCTAGTAAACCAATTATACAACAATTGTAACAAAGGTTATGTGGTTTTGTTATTAATGCAGTGGAAATTATTCTTTTGAAATATTTTTTCTAAAGTTCTTGGAAATATATATTAAAAAATGTTAATGTGATGAATTATTAGGGGTGACGAATTGTTGGTGGTGAATTTTCCATGAGATGAATTTGTCATGGTTGTGAATTGATGGTGAATTTTCTTAAAGCCAACTATGATTGTTAAGTGTTCACCTAATTTTGGTTTTATCTAAACATATGCTCTATTATCAAATGCAAGATTATTGAAATTATTGATTGTGAAAATGATTTTATTCTTGTTTTCTTTTTCTTTTTCTTTTTCTTTTTACTTAGTAATTGGGTGATCCCACAATAGTGGTTTACAATTTTTGGCCAAACTGAACACTAAAATATTTTTTTTAACTAAATCTTCACTTTCGAGCACTTATAGCAACTAAACTGTGAGGAATTTGAAGACGATGCAAACTAGAGTTTCATGGAATTTTGTCTATAGATTCTAAATATATTTTTTTCAAAAATTTTGGAATCATATTGCACTTTTTTTTCCATCTCCCTTGAAATCTAGTTTTTCTCAGAAAACAACATTTTTAAAAAGTGATACTCACTGTATAATGCATAAATTTTTTTCCATGAAGGATAAAATTCTAATTCTTTCAAATTTAGATTTGTAACTCTAATATCTAGTGCTTCCACTTGGTTAGATAGTTTTTTATTGAATATTTTCTTTAATAAAGTTTCAAAGTCAAACCAATTACAGTTTAGACATAGTGTGACCGTATAACATGTAAATTTTTTTGTATGCATCAAAATTCAATTTATTTTTTGTTGGATCAAGGACACCAATATCTGGTGCACTCATATTTTTCAAAATATTATTTTTCTAATCTTCTATTTTTTCACATGTGCAAAATAAAGAGCTTGATTTTTGGTGAAAACCCTACATTCACAAGAAATAAAAATAAATATAATAATCAAATTAAATTTAATTAAAATTATATTTTTTTGGAAGCTTATAATAAGTACTACATACTTACAAAACATAATTTTTTAATGAATTCATTTGATCCCCCAAAAGGTAAACCAAAAGTGGTTTTTTATCAGCATGTTGATAAGTGTAATGGAGACTCTGTTATAGGTATGGTTTAAAATTAGTGGGGTTCTATCCAAGGGGGCTTGGTCTAAGGTGGCTTGATCAAAACCTATTCAATTAGAATGTTTTAAATGGAACTTTTCAAGGTTTAAATCATTATAGTTTCTAAGAATATGTGATTTCAGTTAAAATCAGTATCTCCCAGAAAGTGTAAACCACTATTGTGGTAGCACCCAATTGCTAGGTGAGGCAATGGACCAGTGAGACTAATCTAGGTCAAAATTCTTGAGTTTTGTTAACATTGGTTTATATCAATATAATTCAAAATTATTACACAACGACCTTGCAACATGTTTATTAGAGCTATGCATCTTGTTACTGGGATTGGTGATTTGAACTAATTTTGACATTAGGATCTTATCACAACAAAGTCAGAGTTCTATTTTGTATTGAATATGCATAAAGATAGATAGAGATTGTAGTATTAAACTGCAAAAAAAATAGCTGATACAAAATAGGAACATCTAAAACAACAAGATAAATAACAATAACAACACTAACAAGGCAAAAAATAATAGTAATGCTTTCTATAGCAGAGTGATTGCATGAGAAACAACTAATACAATTGCCAATAATAACAACTACAATAGTTAGATACATGGAAATAGCAGTAAGATAATCAATAGCAACATGATCAATCCACTATGGAAAAAAATAACAAGACAACCCATTAGGACCAATCATGAACAAAGAGGGGCTTCATTCCTAAAAATAAGACTTTAAACCCTATGCCACAATAACCTTTCCTTAGCTAAGTAATTGGTTAACTTGGAGTTTGATCTGCTCAATCTGAAAATCAACCTTTAAATTCTTTTCAACCTTAGTCTATAGATGAGAGAAAGAGAAATCAGACAATAAAAAATGTTGGAGTAAAGCACTAGAAGTACAACTCCTTGATGATCACTAAGGTTATTAAAGATAGCTTTACACATGTTCCTCCAAATACAATATAAAATGGCATGTCTAACTCCATCAACAATGATATTACGGTGCAACCCAACCCCAATAAGAGCTTCTTTCTAGTTTAAATAATTCCCAAAGATAGCTGATAGATCATGGAATTTAACAATCTTCCATTGCTTTTTAATGGATTGGCATCCCCAAAAATATATGCCTATTATTTTCTTTCATTTGACATAAAGTACAATTAACTGGTTAGATCGTCATACATTTCAACCTATCAGCAATGGGTAGTTTATAATGTAAAACCTTCCAAGCAATTAATTGAGCATCTATATCAACATTTTATTTCCAAATTTGAGCAGATAATTTAGCCCAAAATTTCTCATTGAACCTGCAATTCCACTTGGAGTTCAAGAGCTCAGTCTTAAGACCAAATATGGAAGCAACTAAAGGTAGACCTTTTTCAAAGGAAAGAAAAGAAAGGGATAAGAGGACATCCATAACCAATCTTTATAAAAATTACAATGGATAGGAGTGCACATCTTCATAGTTAACTCAATTGGAACCAAACATTGAAAAAAAATAAGAAACACTTTGTATGATTGCTAAGATTAAATTGGGCTTTGATATAATGTCATGAAAACCAACTCATAGTATGAAAATCCCAAAGATCACCAAGATTGCAAACTCCTTTTTTGAACAAAGTAGGATTGATTTAAAAATCACAAATCAAGAGGATTATCCTGATAGAGAATATGCTTATTCCACCAAAATCAGAAAGTGGAGAAACTAAAACCATGTTGCAGTGAATTATCTCTCCATTTTAAAAGATGACAAGTTTTTTTTCCAAGCTTTCTAAATATACTAGAGAGGAAGGGAAGACTTTATAGAAAAAAAGGTGGTATGAAGAATTTTGTCAAGCCAACCCACATGTTGCCATTTTCCCTTAACAAAAGAAAGTTTAATATGATTTCATCTATAAGAATCTTCCATAGTTCATTCCCTTGGGTAGCTCAAATAATCCATTTGGTAGCCAAGAAAAATCCTTGAGTTCTCAAATCTAAAATCCCCAAGCCACCTTTGCATTTAGGTTGAATATAGTGGGCCCATGAAGTAGAAATAAACCCCCTATTGCCATCCCATTTAGCCCACATAAATTGATAGATAATTTTGATTAAATCATCATACCCCTTTTTTTAATGCATCCAACAAGAAGAATAATAAACATGTGTGGCAAGATATATTTTATTGTCAACTTGTATTTTTCCAGCTAAAGAGAGAAATTTATTTCCCTAAATGAGAAGTTTCTTCTTTCCTTTATTAAGGTACCAATTCCACATGTCTGAAAGGGAATCCCCGATCTGCCAAATGGTATACCAAGGTACCTCATTATTTCCCCATGCTTATTTTTTTTCCAATCATGAGGAATCCAATGGGGAATAGGGCCAGTTTGAATCATAAAAAATTCTATTTTATTATGTGCAAGTTTAGAACCCAAAACATCATAGTATAGATCGAGTATTTCCATTGTGTTGGGGATATTATTTTGAGAATTTTGTAGAAATAATAAGTTGTCATCAACATAATGATAATTAATTATAGTAGCATTATCAAAGATATAGATTCCTATAACCAGTTTCATATCATGACCACTTTGAAGTAAATAACCCAAAGCATCAACTATAAGGACATAGAGATAAGGAGCTAAGGGACAACCTTGTCAAATAGATCTTTGTAAAGGACATGGATTTTTCATCGAGTTATTGATAATAATTTGAGCATTAACATCCTTAAACAACATTTGAACATAAGCTCAAAGTTTGGGGCCAAAACCCACCATTCAATCATTTTAAGAATGAAGCTCCAACGAATTTTGTCATAAGCTTTAGCAAAATCAAGTTTAGTCAAGATAGTATTTTGACTAGATTGTTGAGGCCATTCACAAGTCCCATGCTAACATAAGATTATCAAGTATGAATCTACAAGCAATAAAACCTATTTGCTCAAATCCAATTCTAAGCACCATCAGTTTGATCCAAATGGCCAAGGATTTAGCTATGATTTTGTACAAAGTATAAAGAAGGGTGATGAGATGACAACCAGAAATGGAGTCTTCATTTTTCCCTTTAGGGAGAAGTTTGATTATGCCACTATTAATAATAGTCCCCAATGATCTATTTTTAAAGGCCTCCAAGTATAAACAATAAAAAAAAATCCTTAATGTGTTGCCACATAGCTTCGTAGAATTCCATAAGAAGACCATCATTGCCAGGACTTTTGTAATAGACCATAGAAAAGAGAGCCTTTTCCAGCTCCTCCAATGATAAAATTATATCCAAGTATTGACTATAATCGGAGTCTAACTTGAGAGGGATATAAGACTTGACCATATCCTCAAGGGCTTGTTGGATATCTTGCCATTAATTGTCGTTCAAAATATTTTCATAAAAGAATTTAATAATGTTACTATATCAGAAGGGTTGGATTGAAGATCATTATAGTCATCCCTTATCGTGTTGATTTTTTCCTTTTTATGCTTGTAGTTGAGATAATTAAACAAGTATTCAGTACCTTTGTTTCCTTCTTTTATCCAATGAAGTCTAGATCAAATTTTGGCTCCTTATCCTTTGTAATTATCAAGTTTATGCAATTGAGATTCTGTAGTAGCAATAGAAATTTGAATTCTAATATTGCTAGGATGATCATTAAGGAGCTTTCTAGCCTAAGCAGGTTTTCCTTGAAGGGATTTTTCCTTACATTTATGTTTTGATGCCATTTTTTTTATCAAATGAACATAAAAAAATAGTGCATTGTGTAATGGACTTGCATCACCAATCAATCCAAGACTCCCCTTCATCAGGTTTAAGAAAGGATCCAAATCCCCCCAAGAGCATCCAAAAAAGTAGGATTCTTTAGATGTGAAACATTAAGTTTCAAAGGAATAGAGTGGTTAATGTTGGAAGTTTGAGATGGACTAATGTTGCAAATTATGGGATAATGATCAGTTGTTATTAGTGTGGATAGTTTAAACCATCATACTCTTACAACTGTCATCTTGTATTTTTAGACCTCAAACACTTAGGTTGAGTTGGTTTTTTGTTTTTCAATTAAAATATTCCATTTTATTGGACTTAGTTCCAATTTGATTATTTTGGTCTTATATGGAAAAGCACTTGTGCCATGAGGAGATTGTTGTTGATATCTAGGAGGAATTTTTTGAAATTAGATACCGTTTCTAGTTGTCTCTTTGAATCTTTCTCTAATGCCAAATATATCAATAGGGCTATTACCTAGTCTTGTCAAATTTGACTTTTACTAGAGCGCTAAGTATGAATAATGGAAACAACATTTTTTTATATATAATTATTGGTTTCTTCACAATGGTGGGGATTGTCATTCCATTATTGAAAAAAATGATAATGTTGGATTTGTTATGAATTTGATTTTCTAGATTTTTATATGGACGAAATGATATCATACCAATGGGATTGATCTTCTTACGTAGTAATTTTCATTTCTAGATCATTGTGTTTCAATTCATTGTTTTATGAAGTCGGAAGTCATTTTTCCAATTCAATGTGGGTTTATGTTCAAAGTTTCTATGTTTCAATATGGTATAGATCAAGACCAACAAATGTAAGATGAATGAGAAAAAATGATAGCTATTGAACAAGGAATATAACATATTTTGGTGAACAAGAAATTAAATTAAAACAAAACCATAGAACCAAGTGGCTTCAATTAACAGATAACAACATAGTTGTTTTAGAATGAAATAAAAATAAATAAAAATTGAACCAACCATGTACAAATTCCAAAGAAAAATATGTGAAACTATTGCAAGTGACTTACCTTAAGATTCTGCACAAATTGTGTCTTGCTATCAACCATGCCAATGAGAAAAAAGGGACAAAATTTGCAAGAAAAATATTACAAAATGCTACCAAAGCAGAAATTTTATAAAAAGGAAAACAAACAAAACTGATATCCCCACATTTGTTGCTTCAATCTATTCACAACAAGTGCCATATAGTGGCTAGTACTTGCCTTTATAGTATTTTAGATTGAATAAAAAATAAATGTAAGTTTTATTAATTATAATATTAACATAATCATTTAAAATTATGTAAATAATATATTAATCATTATAATGTAAATTGTAAGATAATGCATGCCTATATTCTAACTTAATGTAACATAAGATAGCTATGTAGTTTTATATTAATATTAATAATTATTAATTTTAATTTAATTATGTTATATAAAAATCAATTATATATTCAAATTTTTAAAATATTACAAACAAATTATTAATATCAAACAAAAAAAATAAAAAATAAAAAAATGATAGTATAATATAACTACAAGATAAAATATAATTATATAAATATAAATTTTATGTAATAATTATGTTACATAATAATATGTATAATATAACATATAAATAATATTTATTGATTATATAATATAAATTTAAACAATAATTGTTTAAATTATTTTATATTAAATAAAATATAAATAAAATGAAATGATTATATAATACAATTATAAGAAAGAATAAAATAATAATAATACATTGGTTCATAATAATAACAATATATGAATTTACCCAAGAAACATAGCCGAGTTGTTGCTCCCTTGTGGTCATAGGGTGGACTCTGCTTCTAGAGTATAGGAATGAACTTTGATAATATATATATAGCTGGTATGAGTTTTCCATAGTCCATGAAATTATAATGTTAAGCTTTTGGATTATCCAAAAGCTTAATACACACACACACACACATATATATATGAATTTAAAATTACAATTTTTATTATTACTATCATTATTTAATTTAAATTTCTAATTTACCTATTTCTAGTTTAATTTACTTAATGTTGCTCTTCATTATTGGATGCTTAGGAATATCTACATCAAACAGACTTTGTCTTGATCACCATTCCTCAAACTCACATGTATTGAAGGTTAACCACTAGATTGAAACATTTGATTGTTACTAAGATTTAATTACATTCCAAAAATATTATATCTTTTAAAACTTCTTTTTTATTGTAATTGAACCCAATTATATACTATTCAATCAAACTCAAAACACTAATTTTAGAAAAAAATAAAATTAATTGTAATTAATATCCAGTTGTATACTATTTAATCAAACTCAAAGCACTAATGTTAAACCATGAATAAAGATACCTTAGTTTTGGAAACGAGCAACTTTAGTTGCTAGAAATTCACTCACTGCGTCACATTTTTTACTTGCCTGAAAACAAAGGCGGAAGAAAGATAATAAAAGAAGAGAGATTAGAAAAAAAGAAATTTGCTAATGAACGCATGTAGAAGACAAGGCATTAAATTCAATCGAACCCGTGGGAGATTCGGCTATCAGCTATGCCCAATCTTGGCAGTATATAAAGTTTTACAATGATGTGTGGAGATATTTTGTGATTAGGTTTTGAAATTTTTAAGTTTATTTGGTTTTGTTTTAGTAAAACAGTTATTTTTTAAAAATAGACAAAATAATAATAATGTATTTTTCGAAAAAATAGGTTTATCTAAAAAAGGTAAAATAATTAAGAGAAAACAACACTCATTGTAATAATATTGTCTAACGGCAAGTACTAATAAAGGAAAAGTAGATCTAAAAATATCAGAGTTGTAGATCTCGAGACCAGAATTTGTTCTAGGCGTGAGGCAAGGAATGTTTCAACTGCTCGCGAAAATTTTGTTCAAAATTTGTTCTAGGCGTGAGGCAATGAATGTTTCAACTGCTCGCGAAAATTTTCTGTCGTGAGAAACACTGAATTCTTGGCAATGCCCACACAATATAGCCTATCGGCTAAAGATACAAAACAGAAACAATAATGGAAGACAGCCCAAGGCCTAGAACTTAAGATGAAACCGGAAAACATTACAGACGGAGGGTAATCACCACTGTTTTTTCCTCGTTACATGAGAGCGCTTACATAAAATCAATCTATCAAGTTTAAAGTGAAGAACGCGCTTAACTCAGTTATTGGAGGACTGGAAATTTTACCTTTGCTCCATACTGAAGACGAAGGCAATTTAGGTGAGGATGACCCAGCATGAGAAGAGCGAGCGTCGGCATACACAGCTACAGGCATTTTCAGGGGAACATACGGCAATGGAGAGTCAAATTCTAAGATTTTTAATACCTCTCTCATCGTAGGTCTCGCTTTTGGGTCCGGATGAGAACACAACAATCCCACCAGCATCAGCAGCTTCATTTCCTCACTATTGAAATTCCCCTCCAGCCTTTTGTCTGCCGCATCAAAAAGATTCCCTTGCCTATGCAAATCCCAAACCCAGGCCACCACTCTGAAATCGTACTCATCCAGGGTGTAGTCAATTGGTTGCCTTCCGCAGGTGATTTCCAGAGCCACAGCTCCAAAGCTATACACATCTGATTCTGGGCTCGCCTTTCCAGTTTCAATATACTCTGGTGCCATATATCCACGTGTCCCTGCAACAATGGTTGTATGAGAGGCAGCGTGATCAGATTCTACCACTCTCGCTAGACCAAAGTCCCCCAGCTTTGCATTGAAATTTGAGTCCAACAAGACATTGCTGGCCTTCACGTCTCTATGAACAACGCGCTGATCCCACTCTTCATGAAGATAAATAAGAGCAGAGGCTATGCCACAAGCAACGCTGTACCTTCGTTCCCAATTCAAACAATCCTTGCTTTCATTGGATATATATTTATCAAGACTTCCATTTGGGAGGAATTCGTAAACAAGAAGTAACTCACCTTGTTCATGACACCATCCGAAGAGTCGGACAAGGTTACGGTGTCTCAGCTTACTGATTATGGTAACCTCCGAAATGTACTCTTTTCTTCCCTGACTCGATTCTTGGGATATTTTCTTTATAGCCACTGTCTCGTTGGTTTTAGGCAAGATGCCTCTGTAGACACTCCCGAAGCCACCTTTTCCCAGTATTTCATCGTTGCTGAAGTTACGGGTAGCCGCGCTCAGTTGAGCATAAGAGAACTTGCAGGGGCCTTGAGCGAACTGTTCGTCCAGCTCTCTGTCTTTCTCCTCACCTTGATTATCCGGCCTCCTTTCTTTCTGTTTGAAATACCACCGCCTAGCAATAAACAAAAAAGAGCAGATGACCAGGAAGCAAACGAAGGGGGATATCAAGGTAATTTTCTGCCTACTTTTATGAGTTTTTGATGCCGAGGAAACTGTATATGAGGGGGCAGGAAAGGGAATATTGCTCGTAGGGGGAGCAATATTCCACGAGAATGCACAAGAAAAATTCCAAGCTGAGATTGTGTGGGTTTCAATTGCCGCTCCAGTGGATGCGGAGAGGCCAACCCTGACCTTCTCCGGAACATAGTGACTCAGATCTATTTCATGAGTCAAAATGGGGTTTCTAGGTTTAGAAATATTATAGAGATCAGCAGAAGGGTTATATAAAAGAAATACCTGTAACTGCTTCGCACTCCCATTGTAATCTACCCACGCGTCCCAGGCTAGCCCATTTTTGAGAGTATTGTTCAGGAATTTACCTTCAGAGCTAAGCGAAACGTTCGCCACGGAAATAGGTGACTTGACGTCTATTCCCACATGGTTATCATCGGGGTCATAGGCATAGTTCTTGAATGTGTCGAACTCGACGGCCACTACATGATTTGAAAATTTACTTTCTTTGGTGTCGTTATAGACGCTAAAGAGGCCCAGCCCTCCACCCCAAGCATCTTCGAGTGGTTTAGAGTCGAAAGGGGCAATAAAGAAAGTGAGTCCGTCCCCTGTATTCTCGCTGGCGTTGCTGATAACGAACTGAAAATATGATGTAAAACTTGCGAGAGCCCCAGAAGAGTTGTCCCATAGAGGAACTGGTTTGTTGTAAGTGGCCCAGCCTAGGCTATAATATAAGTTACCTACTAACTGATTTTTGGTGAGTTGTATTACAGACACTTGAATGTAAGCATCCTGATCTAATTTGATATCTCCTTGGAGAGGGAAAGCAAAGCTAATGTTTCCTGCGCACGCGTAACTGAGTAGAGTGGCGATCAAGGAGAAGAAAAGGAAGAGCGTCCAACCAGAGCGGTTTGCCATGTGAGTATTCTTGGGAACAGTCTCATTTTAATCGGAGTATGAAAGGAAGAGCGTCGAACCAGAGCGGTTTGCCATGTGAGTATTCTTGGGAACAATCACATTTTAATCGGAGTATGCCACTCTATTGTAGGCGATAGCCCGGGCAAATGGTGGCACAAAATTGAATAGTTAAAAGTAAATCTAAAATAATTGACTATTATTTAAACGGACCAGATAAAATCACGGGTTGGGTAGTTGAAAATTTGAGAAAAAATCAACTAAAAAATATTTGTGTATGAAAGAAAGTCTTCATAATATCCTGATTTTTCTTAAAAAAAAACACATCGACTTAGTACTTTATTGAGTAAGCGGGCCATCATCCTTCTCTATTTATATTCCTTCGTATACATTTAATCATATCTTATTGACATCTAGGCATATTCACATATTAAAGGTAGCATTCACTTGCATAATAATTAAGAGGCTATAAAATAATTAAGTTTTTTTTCACGGTAATTAAAATGTTTAAAAGTTTTTTTCCATAGTAATTAAGATGTAAATTATTTTTCCACAATAAGTACAATGTTGTAAAGTCTTTTTTGACAATAATTAAGAGGTTGTGAAATAAGTGCTTTTGCACAACAATGAAATCTTCTTATACAATAAGAGTTTCCGCATCAACTATGACCTCTCTTTGTGCAACCTAGGAATTTGTCATTTTCATATAAATTTTAAAACAATTTACCTTAATATAAGTTGATTTATGTTGATATATACTTTAATCCAAACACTTAGACAAAATCCTTCTTTTAGAAAGCTTCATAGCGAGGTTCACTAGATGATGTTGCATTTTGCCTAATCATGATGGTATAACTTTAGAATTAATCACCCACAAAAATAAGTTTAAGAAATCACAAACAAACCATGTCTAATTGAGGTGATACATATATGAAAATCTCATTATAAGTGCAGATCTAATGAAGCTAAAAAGTGTTTCATTTTCTAAAAAATCCCATAATATTTGGATATTGAAAGTCACCCAATTATATTAAAAAAAAGTTATTTTCTCTCAACCATAAAGAGTCGTGTTGTTAGAAGTTTGGAAGCTTGAGTTGTTTGTGAGTTGCTTGGATGTTGTCACTGATGTCAATCCCTTGTATGAAAAGAGTGCTAGAATGTTGCTAGTGTTGAAGATGCCAGCCCCTAGCATTGGAGTTGTTGGTATTGATGTCAACACAATGTTGTTGGTGTTGTCATTCACGTTTTACTTTAGTGTAGTTGTATAGGTTGTTGGTCTAACTTTTGTTTGGAGAGATTGTTGTAGTTGGAAAGTGTTGCATGTTGTAGATATTGTTGATGTGTTGTAGAGATGTTAATAATGTTACTGATGAAGTTAGTTCACTTGGTTTCCAAATGCTTTTGAGAAAATTTAAATAAAAGAGTGCTCAGCGTGATAGAGTGGTGTTAAGTGTTTTTCTCTACATTTCTTCTTGGTTGAAGATATTCTCATGTGTTTTGGACATGATGATTAGATTTGTTTAGAGGTGATATATCCAGAGTTTTAGGTTTTGGATCGTACTACAGTGAAAGGTGTGTTTGACAATATGTCTATCTAGTGAAATAAGGTGCTTGGGAGAAAGGAGATTATTTTTTATTTCTCCATAGTGAAGGTTCTAGTGTTGTGAACCTAGGAACATGCTTATATTGACTATATCTACCTTTCCTTGAAGTTTCAGGTGTTGAGTTGTTCCAAAAAGTTGTTTGGTGTGTTGGATGTTTGTGCCAATATATCTGGTTTCAAAGAATGAAGGTGTTCTTGAGTTTTAGGTGGTTACAGTAGTTGTGCAAAAAATTATGATGATGTGAGAATATTCTTAGATGTTGCA
>VDFB02379711.1:61028488-61071302 GCA_007258455.2 Sequoia sempervirens
ACATATCTATCACTTTCAAGAAAATTTTGTGTCTAAAGAAACTCACAATACTATCACACTATCAATGTAAAGTGTTTGTGTTCAAGAAAAGTCAATTGTCCTTTAGAAACTTCACTATCAAAGAAGAAAAAAAGACTACAATCCAACTAAGGTCATAAGCAATCATCACTCACTGTCCTTTCAAGCATTGAAATTCACTATCCTTTCAAGAATTGAAATTCAGTCTTGATTGTAACAAAGATATTAGAGCACTGTCTAACCAAGACAATCAAATCATTGAAATAATCACTCACACTACCATCAAACTTCCATTGTCAAAGAATTAAGAGCATTAAACCATTGTAAAGGCACAAAACCATTGTAATATAGAGACTAAAAAAATGCAAACAAACCTTATTCATGCATAACACAAACCATTTTTCAAAGAAATTAATGTTCAAACCACTATCAAAGATAATATGCACTTCCACTGTATGACCATTTGCAATAATAAATGTATTGAGAAGAAAGGACATTATTGTTCAAGCAACTGTCTCACCAAGATTGCTATTAGAATCTTAAGAATGCATATCTTTATGATGGTTCATAACAAAACTCAACAAGTGAATAAATCATTGATCATCAACCAAAGAACTCATGTTCCAAATATGCCAAAAAACACACACTTGTGAACCACTATACTATAAAGATACCACCATTGACTCAATGCAACCAAAAAACATAGGATATAAGATTATATTTGAAGCACACCCTAAAAAGCAACACATAAATGATTTAGTGAAGATAAATAGGAGGAAGATCATCCAATCTCTCCCTCAAACGATCAACCATACTCATGCATTTGGTTTCTTCTAGATTATAAATATTTCCTTTGGTCCTCAAACCTGCTGCAACAACTTCACCTATTTTATTTCTAATCTCACATCTAAGAGCATCAAAAAGAATATAAAAACCCTAATCACAAATCTAAGTCACACTTAAGAGATGATGCCTAAGATGTTCTGCATAGTACACCTCATGTAAACATATTTTATCATCCAAAGACATAGTTGTGACAACAACAAAAAGTATTCCTTTTCCTTTTCCTTGCTTGATTTAGGAATAATGAAAGATAAATTAGACTTGATATTTCCTTGATCTAGTGTTGTGATGAGTTTTACACATCCACATTAGGTCTTGGGCCCTTCTAAGCTAAATAAACTTAACTTTTCCCTAATTTAATGTTCTAAAGTGTATTTATTTAAACCGTCACTTTAAGTCTAGGAGGCTTGCAAATTAAGTTGACCTAATCTAGTATTGTAAAGTTTTTTACACATTCACATGGTATTTAGGTCCCTTTTAAGATAAATAGACCCAATTTTTCCTTAATTTAGTGTTGTAAAGTGAATTTATTTACACTTTCACATTGGATTTTGGGCCTTCTTACATTTATGACCTTAATATAATCATTAATAGGCCCATATGACCCCATATTATGAATCCCAAGGCATATTTTAATTAAAAACTTGATTATATCAATAAATAAGTTTAATTTACACACTCCCTAACACTTTAGCAATCAAAATAGGCCTTGTGGCACCCATTCGCCACTTTGGGTGAATGAGTCCCATCCATGTGGGACCCATTCACCACTTTGGGTGAATGGGTCCCATCCAGGTGAGAACCATTCACCACAAATGGCGAATGAGTCCCATTTGACTTATTTTTTAGGTTTTGAGCGGGAAATTTGGGTTTTAATTTCAAATTTCTTCTATGTCAACCTTGGGAATCTAATAAACGGTCATTTGATTTCATTTCCTATATAAGCAAGCTCTCAAATCATTATTTCACAAAAGCCTACATGATATCAAGACAAGCAAGCAAAAGTCAAGCATTCTAGGTCTTCACAAGGTCATCAAGATAGCATTCAAGATCAATTTTAAGACATTCAAGGGAAAAAATATTCATCAAATATTGCAGAAATTATAGATCCATCATATTGTCAAGAATATCAAGCATCAAGAAAGTTATTGATCTAGTGTTCTAATGTAGCATTAAGGATCCAAGATCAAGCATTGTTCTACTCCTATTGTCAAGATCAAGATCTACATCCTTCATGGCCATTTCATATTGAGTTGAATATTTACAAGAAATCATTCAAGGTATCATCGCTCATGTTTCATATACTATATGTCCATGTTTCATGTCCTTGTTTCATTGTTTCATCATTTGGTTTGATTACCTAAAATGAGTTTGACCAAGGCAAACCCCTATTCACTAACAATCAACAAGTTTTCTCCTCTTTACATTTGTGATTTCCAATCTAGGTTTCTTGGAGCTTGAAAGACCATTCAAGATCAGGTTACAAACTTGTTGGAGTTGTCTCCCAATTTGCAAGGTAATAATCTTCACTAAAAGGCCATCTACAACCCCAAAATTATAGTTTTGGATCCAAAAACCTAGAGGAGTAGATTGAGCAAACTGAAAAGAGTAGATTCAAACCTTGAAGTTCTAGAAAATAAAAATTGGAATCATTCACCACAAGTGTTGAATGAGTTCCACTGTATGTTTTTTCAAAGATCTTTGTAGATTTAGATACTTGTTTTCTTGATACCTACTCCTATGCAAAAATCCAGAAATAGGACTGATTCACCCAGAATGGTGAATGAGTCCCAATAGGCCAAAATTTTAGGATTTACAAAATTTCAAGTCTACATCATGTCTCTACAAGTTTCCAGGTACACGGATTCTATTTTTCAACTTTCTATTTTGTTTTATACACTTTTTTAGGTCATTTTGTAGGTCATTACATCAAACTAGGCTTTAGTGTTGCATCTTATATTGCATTAGTCTTTCCAAGTTCTTACTTGGTGGTGAACCCCTCTTGTAATTTGAAATCATATCCTAGGATACCTTATTGTCAGATCTCTCCCTCCATTCTTTATTGGATTGAGATCTGTAAGGTGTACTTGACAGTAGCAAGTGTGAAATAGGAACCTCATCCTTGTGTTTATGCCTCACAGGTGGGGAGTAATGTTTTCATTACTACATTTTGGTGAATCTACATTTGGAATACCTTCTTTACTGATTTGGAGTCCATCATCATCTTAGATATAGATTTTATTGACTTTGCATTAGGGTTTGCATTAGTTAATTGGCATCTAGGGTTTCTAAAATTTTGCATTAGTAACAATGCATATAGGTTGCATTTTTTCATCTCAAATCATTGAAAACCATCTGAAAACTACATTTGTACCTAGGTTAAATATCATACAAAATAGAAAGCATAAAAATCGATTGAATTTTTTTGAAAATTTTGAAAAAAATCCCTACTGGGACTCAATTGGTACCTTGGGAAAATCAATCCCAGAGTAGATCTAAAACAACATTTTACAACATTAAAAACCTTATTTTTATACTTTTGTTAGCATCCATTAACTATCTGTTTTAGTTGGTTGAGTTCCTGGTACATGAATTTCATTAGATCTAGCTTAATTTGGCTCATTTCATTCATTGCTTAATTTCAATTTTGAATTTGTACATTGTCACATAGCATAATCAATCAATTTTCATCTTCAAAATCTAAAAAATTACATTATCCCTTTGTATTTTTTCCTTAGTATTGTTTCATTTCAAGCTTGTAGAACAATAATTACATCATGTTTTCATTATAAAAGGCTATGATTATCATACTTCATGTTCTATTTTCCAATCTTGGGTATGTCTAGGATCATCATGGAAAAAACAAACCCTTAAGTGGCAAAAAATTTAGAAAAAATAGAGTTAGGCAACTTGACGTAAAAATTTGAATAAGTTATCTATATTATTTCAAAAATATGTAAGAATAGAATATATAGAAAATTGAATATAGTTTTCTAAACAACTAGGATTTTTTTTTTTTAAACTATTTGGTGAAAATTTGAAATTTCAATGTAGGAGTACTTAAATTTCAAGGAAAAATAAGTAGGCGTCTATCTGACCACCCTAACCACAATAAAATGATAATATTTTTTTATAAGATTTTACATACAAGTAGAGGACTCATGTTCAGATGTGATGCATATTCTTTTGTAATTTTTCCAACTAAATAATTAATCATGAATTTTTTATTACAACTTTTTAAAATATAAAAAAACATATGTTTGACCACCTAAACTTGGTCAAAAGCTTCATGAAATTCAATTTTTTTTTAATCCTATAGTATGTGAACGATAGAATGTGACACATGTTTCAGATTCAAAAATGTGATACCGTTTGAAAGATATAGATGTTTTTCAATCATCTTATCAATCAGGACTTTAGTCATAATTCAAATAGAAAATGAATAATAATTATTTATTAAATTCAAAGTAAATCATAATTTATATTGGTAGAAAGATGAGAATCTCCTTTAAAAACCCTTTTTGTTTCATCAATTTTGGGTTAAAAAAGCGTCATTAGCCACATACCCTACAAATACCCATCATATTGCCACTTTTTGGCCGATCATGATCCTACACATACCCTGTTGTTAAATGTTGTAAGAATGTTTTGTTAAGTGCATATGAATATGAGGCCCTTTCCCCTCTCTTTTTGTTCATAATTGACCCATCTCCTAGTATCCCTTCTAAGAGTGAGGTTAGTCTAGTGAAATAAACCTTGGGTAATCATAACAATCACATTTGTTCTTCTCATAATATCTCTCCTTATTGTGAGGAAGATATTTTAGTGTTAGAAGAACTAATTGATGAGAGTTTTGAGAACCCAATTTGTTTCTCTCCTCTTACCTCTCATATTAGGCAAGACATTAGTAAACAAGAGGACATAGTGATATGTAATTATGATGATAACATAAGACAAAAAGAGACCATTGAAACCTACCTACATTCATTTCCCAACATATTATCATCTTGTGATAATGATGGCAATATGTTGGTGTTAGATAAGCAAACCTTTAAATTTATGACAATCCTCTTTATGTTTCTTCCCCCACCTATCCTATTTTGGAACACATTATGGGATAGAGTAGTGAAAATTTGGACAATTTTGACAAGCACACTTGTTCTTCTCTAAGTATCTCCCCCAGTGGTGAAGAAGATACTTTGATATTAGAAAACACAATCAATGAAAGTCATGAGAATTCTACGGAACAAGACAATAACATCATTCATGAAAAAGACAATTCAACCATTGATCATTCCCCTACTTGAAATGAAGTCATTTTAGAAGAACCAACCTTTGAATGTCATGAAAATTTAGTTTGTAATTATCCTAAAGCCTCTCCTCCTATAGAGGATATCATGGTGCAAGAAAATATGAACATTGACACATGTAATGGGGCTTCCTTAGATGAAGATGATGAAGTGACATTAGATTCCTCTTCACTAATAGATCATGCAAATAAAGTAGGAGGAGATCCAATCTTATACAAAATTGAATGGTGTAACATCCTCCTTTCATCCAATGCAATTCACATAGTCAAAAATCACATTCTCTAAACATCAATAACCCTCACTTGAGATTCAAAACAAAAATGAAGCCTTGATTATAAAGGTGGTCAATAATGAAACTGCAATTAGGCACACTCTCATAGACAATGGAGCAAAAATTGGCATGGACGAAAGGCTCATTCAACTTCATGGATTTGACAATGCTAATAGGAAACCACTAGGGATGATCACATTACCTATTGAGGTTGGACCTGTAGTGTTGCCTACCCCTATCCATATCATGCAAGGACCACTTTCATATAATCTTCTCCTAGGTAGACCATGGATTCATGCTATGAAAGGAGTGCCCTCTACTCTCCAACGTACAATGAAATTTAAATATAACAATAAGATATAAATGGTTGATGTAGATGAACCAAGCTATGAATCATATGATCACAACACTTTCAACTCCCTGTTGTCACCTAGAAATGCACCCTATGCAAAGTTGTAAAAAATTGAGCTTTCTAGTGAAACATTGGATCACTCCAAGGCTGTGGGTCACCTGAGATTGGAGTGAACCTCTGGAGAAGGCTGACTTCCTTTGGGTGTCACCTAAACTACTGCTTCTTTGAAGGGAAAGGGAGAATGAAAGTTCACAAAAATAGAATTAAACTTATGGTGATACACCATATTAATGAGAAATCATGAAGTGAACACATGAAGAACATACACTTGAAAGTTTCAATTTTATTGCTTCACATACTCAAAACAACTTCTTTCAGATTTAATGCTTTAGTCCTAACAGGTTTGGACTACACATTCTGGGAAGGAAAGATCAATTTCACAACCTTAAGACATAAGTGTAGAATTATAAAACACAGTTAAAGACTTGCATATTCAAAAGAAAGATACATAAATGAAAATAAATACAAATATGAACACAAGCTTGCAAGGTAAAATCTGTGTTGTATTCAAGATTCCAATTGAGTTACAGAAACATACATTAACTAAGAAAGGATTGATAAAAAACACTAACTCCCTTCAATGCATAATTCAAAATATCTACAAAAAGGAAAAAAAGTCTTATATATCAAAATGTGTTAGCCCCTTAGGGGTTACAAAATATCAGTCTCTGAAAAATCTCTCTCTCCTCAGATCTTTTGGATGTAATAAATGCAGGACCCTGCATGTCCTTGCTGTATATGTCAGTGGTGAGCTACTGCCTGGAGAAGCCTTCTGATCTTTCCGCAACCATTGCATTCATTTTGATCCTAGCATTGTGTCCTGTTCACACCACCCTGGTTGAACGCTTTGAATTCCCTGAGCTCACTATAGATGCGTGCTGCATTCATTTTGTTGACATCCTTCATTCTGATCAGAATACCATGGTTCGTCTTAGCTCCTCATGGTTGGTCGAGCGTATTCCACACAGGCTCTAGAGGCGGTCAAAGCTCTTTTGAAAAGAATCGCATCTCGGTGAGACACTGAAAGTGTCTTGCTGATGCAATTATGTCATCTAAAACTATCGGCATAGCATGGATATATTGATGAGAGTCGTTATTGAGCTTGAAAACTCATACTGATGTTGTCTCTGTGGTCGCCAAGACAATCGCTCATTGGTAAGACATCATACCGAGTGTACAGCCTCCTCCCGAAGTCTCCTCGATCTTGATATTACAAACCATATCGGCCAGAGTCTGCCGATGTCCCCCCGACACATTTTGCTCACCGAGCTTTGCATTCTTTGCTGAGATCCTATATCAAGTCGGTAGGACATCCACGGGTCGCTAAGACCTTTTTCTGAATTCCTTTTGTCTACCCGAGCTCACCGAGTTTCACAGAGACTCTTCCTTGGTCGCTGAGACCTTCTCTTCCTTTGGCAAGATTGCATCACCTCGGCAGGACCTTATGTCGAGCTTTAAAACTCGTAGCGACTTCTACCTTGTGGCAAAATCCCTCCCATTGGGGTGATTCTCTTCGGTCGGGGGCATTACCAACTCGGAAGACCTCTCATGAATACACATCCTTCTTAGAGACCCGTTTCACCACGATGATTGTGAGGAGACCTCTTGTTGTTTCGAGACCACATCTAGAAGGCACATATTATCGCGATGGCGAAAACCCTCTTTAGTGAGAGACACCTATTGGGAAGACTCTGCGAACCCTTCGTGATTTTCAAGATGATCCATTCGCTAAAACCTCTTAGCGAGCTCCTTTACCTTGAAGTGCCGGTTGAGATTGTAACCTTCATCGCCGGCAAGATGCTGCGAAGGCAATATCCTATGCCAAGCCCTCTCTATTTCTTTCGGTGAGGCCATTGGGTGTCTCCCCCAAAATGCATTTTATACAGAGACTCGGCTTTCCTTTAGCCAAAGAGATCAACTGGTCGGGGAGACACCATAGCAAGGATCAAATGTTGTATCAACCTGCCAGCTTCTATATTTGAGACCACATGATGTCCGATGCATCGTGTGAAACACCCTAACCAAAAGAAACCATCCTCTACAAGTTGTCCACTTATCGTAGGCGGGTCTCCATTATTTGAGACTCTATATCGAGCCCTTCGACTCTTGCCGAGCTCCATTTTGTTTCGGGGGGACGTTGTGTAATCGCTGAGATATCTCAACGAGATCCCTTAGTCATACCGAGGGCCCTCTTTCCTTTGTGCCGGGGAGACTTTTTTCGGCTAGAACTGTTTCGAAACATGCTTCCTTTTGATTATCGGGGAGATCCTATGGCTTCGGCGAGACCTCCTAGCGAAGCTCGCTTGCTTTGCTGAGATCTCCCAACTTCGGCGAGACATCTTCGATCGGTGAGACCTGTTTTCGAAACCCACACACATACGCCGAAAAGATCTTGCATTGTCTTGTCGGCGAGACCCGATGCATTTGCTGAGACCTTGGCCGAAGAAAAGAACCTCCGCTGAACTGAAAACCTTTTGTCGCCGAGACTCCATCCGATGTCTTGCCGATAGGGACCATATGCGAACCCCACTCGCCGTGACACTCCTGGGTCTTGGCGACTCTGTCCTTAGAAGATTTTCATGTCGAACCTGAACAAGGCAGGCTTCCCAACTAAGCTCCCTATGACCCAGCATCATATTCATGACCTTTTCCCTAGGCCGAATGCCCCATTTGGCCTTCTCGAACCTATTAAACACAATTTACCTTACCGATTGAGCCAAAGGGTGAAAATTTAGGCAACAATTCTGGCGACCTTTGCAGGATGTTTGCCTGCTAAACATGAGAACCAGTGACTGGTCTTGTCCATTGGGCATGGAGTCGTTAGAAGGCTCAGAAAACAAACAAAACATCAGTCTTGCACATGGCTTCAACCTCATCAGATCTATGGGTCATAACAGGTTGCCCAAAAAATGAAACAAGGGAAAATGACAGAGAGAAATACCGCGTTAAAACAACATTCAGGGAACGGAGCAAAACAATAAACAAATGAACCATAATGCAAAGCACTTATTGAAAACATAAAACCTAACTAGATATGTACAAGAAAGGCACTTATTAGGCTTGAAAGCAGGGTTTAAGGTGTATCCCATTGACTGGGATAGGAAGCAAATCCCCTTCTGTCATAGCCAGCTGATAAGCATTATGCTCCTTACAGTCCCTGATTAGGAATGGACCTATCCACATGTTATCGAACTTGGTGTGATGGCCTGGCTTACTTTTCAAAACATCCCATTTCAGCATGAGATCTCCCACCCTGAAATTTTTTTCAGTAGCCTTCTTGTCAAATGTTCTTTTCATTTGGAGTTGATGACATTCCAAAGCTTTTGTTGCTCTATCCCTTGATTCTTCGAGCTCCATGAGCTCTACATACCTTACAAACATTGGGTCTTGTCCCTCAAGCATCTCCAACTGGTGAACAATGTCTAGAGCCCAAAGCTCCACAGATAGTGGCAATCTTGCCTCTTTGCCATAGACCAACATATATGGCGAGTTACCAACAAACCTCTTAGGGGTTACTCTGTCTGCCCAAAGTGCATTCTTTAAACTGACGTGCCAGGTCCTTTGATTATCCTCTATGGTTCTTTTAATAATTTTGATGAGGTTCTTATTTGTGCTCTCAGCTAGGCCATTACCTTGAGGGTAATAATTTGAAGATGTACTCAAATGAATGCCATGCTTAACGGCCTAGTCAATTACTCTTAGACCCATGAATGCAAGGGAATTATCAGATATGATGGAGTCAGGCACTCCAAACCTAGTGACTATATCCTCATAGAAGCTCAAAACTGAAGACTCCTTTGCTCTTTCAAAGCTATTGCTTTTGTCCACCTTGTGAAATAGTATGTAGCTGTCAGCACTGGAAGGTGGATTTATTGGTCCAATGAAATCAATGCCCCATCTCATGAAGGGCTATTCTACTTGAATTGGGTGCAGGGGCATAGCGGGTAACTTTTCCTTTCCTGAAAATAGAGCACATTTGACACATTTTCTTGCCCAAGAGTAAGCATCTTTGAACAAGCTGGGCCAGTAGTAACTAGCTCTCATTATTTTTCCAGGCAGTAGTTCTGGGAGCAAAGTGACCTCCTGTAGCTCCATCATGAAACTCATGAAGCACTTTTTCAATTTGATCGCTATGGATGCATCTCAATAGGACACCATTCAGATCTTTTTTGAAGAGAACATTATTCACCAGCACATATGGTATGGACTAGAATCTGAAGTATCTCCTTTTAGCTCTGTTTAATCCTAATGGGCATTCACCGGTTTGTAAAAATTGGATCATATCTTGAACCCAATTGGTTATCCCTATTGGTACATCATCTTGAGCATCTGTATTAGCAAGGATAACATCCTTTTCTAGTTCACTTCTACTGCTTGACCCAGTAGCAAGTTATTCACAAAGACCTCTACCTCTAACCAATTTGGTGATCCTAATATCTACATCATACTCCATAACCCTAGTGATCCACTCTGCTCTTTTTTCATTCAGATCTTTATTCAATAGAAAATCCTTCACACTTGAGTGTGCTACCATGACATGAATTTTATTATGAGAGATCAAAGGCTTGAATTTCTTCAGGCTTCTGATCACAGCAAGAACATGCCTCTCTACAAAGGAGTATTTATGTTCATAATCAACCAATCCTTGACTGAAAAAGGCTATTGGTTGTTCTAAATTCTCTTCATTTTTTTGAACCAATATTGCATAAATGTTACTTGTCATGTTATCATCCCATAATAGTGGTTTACAATTTTTGGCCAAACTGGACACTGAAATTATTATTTTTAACTAAATCTTCACATTCGGGCACCTATAGCGGCTAAACTGTGAGGAATTTGAAGATGGTGCAAACTAGAGTCTCATTAAATTTTGTCTGTAGATTCTAAAAATATTTTTCAAAATTTTTGGAATAAAATTACTAGTTTCTTGGGTGTTTTCATTGATTTCAACCCCTTGTATGAAGACAATGCTATAATGCTACTGGTTTTGATGATGTCAACCCCTAGCATTGGAGTTGTTGGTATTGATGCCAACATAGTGTTGTTGGTGTTGTCATTGATGTCTTACTTTAGTATAGTTGAAGAGGTTGATGGTATAACTTGTGTTTGAAGAGATTACTATAGTTGGATAGTGTTGCATATTGCAAATGTTGTTGATGTGTTGCATACATGTTAATAATTTTTATGATGAATTTAGTTCACTTGGTTTCCAAGTGCTTTTAAGAAAATTTGAATAAAAGAGAGTTCAATATGACAAAGTGGTGTTTAGTGTTTTGCTTCACATTTATTCATGGCTAAGCATATGCTTATATTTTTTGGAAATGATTATTAGAGTTTTTTGAAGGTGTTATATCTAGAGTTTCAGGTCATGGTTCATACTAAAATCAAAGGTGTGTTTTATAGTATGTATATATGGTGAAACTGTTGAACACCCAAAATACTGAGAGGTAGATGAATTGATATTATTTTAAACAATTTAAAATTTTAACTCACATACCATATATTATATTATAGTAATGAAGGAAATCATGAAAACATTCAGCAACATCACATAACACATGAACACCAATATTTTTATGGAAAACCCAAAATGAGAAAAACCACGATGAGGATTAGCTCATAATATATTATAACTGGTTATAGTGTATTATATAAGTACTCACTATAGGTGGTATCATTGTCCAATTGGAATTACTTCCCACTAAAATATAGAAGAGATAAAAGAGATTATGGTACACAACCAATTTTTCAACTATTACAAAATACATATATAGTATGTTGGAGTACAGTTCCATTGAAGCTCAATATATCAATTTCACACACTTCATATTAATATGAATTAATACTATGCTCTGCTCTGCTCTACATTCTTTCTATAATTTCATAGTTCACATCCACTTACACTTATCACATTTCCACACACCCCAAAACATAAAAAAAAATCCTTCTTATATATTCGCTTAATCTATAACACCAATTAGGTTGACCTAATTAGATGTAATAAGAAAAATGTAACTTATTAGCTCAAGATCCATACACACACTTAGCACTAAGATTCAAAGATCAAAAAAATTTGAAATAGGTTATCAAAAACCTAAAAGAGCCCCCACATAATGGATCAACACATGTTCGGGTGATCCCACAATACTGACTTTTACAACTTTTTTTCCAAACTAGGCATTGAGCTGAATTTTTTTAACTAAATATTCACTTTCGAGTTCCTATAATGACTAAACTGTGAGGAATTTGAAGATGATGCAAACTAGTGATTTGTGACATTTTTGTCTTTACATTCTAAATATACTTTTTTCAATTTTTTTTGAATCAGATTGCACTGATATTTTTAAATTTTTTTTGATAATCTACTATTTTTCCATGTATGTGCAAAGCAAAGAGCTTGATTTTTGGTGAAAAACATATGCTTAATCAAACTAAAAAAAATACATAATAAAACCAAAACATATTAAAATTATATTTGATGGATAAATCATTCTGAGGACTACCATCATCCGGTTTGGTCTGTGAACTCTCCCCCATTTTCATCTTCAACTCGAGCTTCAAAAGAATTTTTTTTGCAAAGATTTGGTAGAAGATGAGGTGAAGGGGGAAAAAGGGGGTTCGTATGGAGCCCCCCTTCGAGTGAACCCCCCCTTTTTTGACCTATATCTTCATTTTAAAAAATGTGCCAAAAAGTGGGTCTTGTCATTAAAGAGGATTTGTTCCAAGGAAGGGGGGTTCATACGAACCCCTTTTTGGGTCCATATGAACACCTTCATTCGTGTGAACCCCTAAAATCCAAAACAAATCATGGGAGCATTTTTTTCAATTTTCTTTCGTCAAAAAAATTGTAAACCGGTATTGTGGGATCACTCGTTCATCCTCCACAACACACTCAACTCATTAGGTTAGAAGTGGTAATGACCTAGTAACAATTTTTTTTTAATTGTATAACCATATATGGACACAAGGACCTCCAAAGACAATGCCAACTAGAATACATAATCAACTGACACCTATCAACATCTCCACATAACCACAAAGCCAAAATTCAATCCGTAGAGAAGTGCAAATCCACAAAAACATATGCACTAGATTGGAAAACTCCTATAGCTGCCAAGACAATTTTTTGTTACTGACAAATTCCACACCAAGATCCAAAACAAGATAAAACTTTGGAATTAGGATTTTCTATCAACCAAAACAATTATATTAGAATCTCTGAGAAAAATCTTCATTAGCATACCAATATGGACCCAATTACCATATCCCTTGTACATAAAATCACTTGAATTGACACTTAGTCAATTTCCACAATAATTATCTTCATCAGATCAAACCTTCTTGCAAAATTGTCTTTCAATACCATCCTCAAAAATATTAAAGCCATCCAAACTAGTCTACACAATGGTCTTCATATTAGGATACAATGTCAACATCAATGACAATATTGAAATACATGACTATACAATTTGTGCTCATCCCACATGCTGATGTTGCCAAAAAATGAATCAACATCATCTCCTTATTCTTCAAACAATCTCCCCTTTTGTCATAAATGGAAATATGTCAAAATCATCTCTAAAATAATTCTCCCCCTTTGAAATCAAGAGCTAAGGTTTCATACAACAGTCTTGTTGACATATCAAATTTCTCCCTAACAAATATATATGTATACAAATGAAAGGTAGGATTTTTTTTTACCTTTTTACCTAGGGCATTAAGACCTAGAAAGGACAATTTTCACTAACTTTCACTCAAGAAAAAATCCTTGAGATCTCTTTGCAAAGGAGAAAGAGATCTTGCAAGAGGTTTATTCTAGGGGATGAATATGATCTAATAAGGGGTTCACCACCAAGTTTAGACTTGGAAAAGATAATGAAATGAAAGATGAAATGAAAAACCCTAGTTGAGTGCAATGTAACACTAAATGACCTAGAAAAGTGAATGAAACAACACAAAAAAATAAAAAACAGAATGTGCGCACTTGGAAATCTAGAAGTGGCTAGATGGAGATTAAAAACACTGGAAATTTAGACTTTATTGTTAACTAGGACTCATTTGACAAGCTAGGAGAATCAATCTAGTTTCTAGAAAATTGGGCAGGAACAAGAATCTTCCAAAAGGGTATCCAAATTTGTTGAAACCTAAAATTTGACTGGAACTGGGACTCATTCATCAGAAGTGGAAAATCAGTCCAGTTGGGAATTTTTACAACTTTAAAGGTTGATCCTACTCTTCTCAATCTATTATATCCTTCTCGATTGGTTTCCAAATCTGAATCTTTGATTTATAGCTTGTAGGTCTTCTCCAATGTTCTCCAAGGCTTGATGACAACTTTGAAAACTTTGAATGATTTCCAAATTTTCTCCAATCTTTCTCCTTAGGAAATCTACAACCTAGACCTACAAATCACACACAAAGGAGAGGAGAAATTTTTGTTGGGTTAGCGGATAGGGGTTTGCCTTGGTCAAACCCTATTTTGGAAATCAATCCTTGAAATCAAATTAAATAAGAATGGAGAATGATGAATGAATGAATAAAAATGTTGCAACTCACCAAACCCTACCAATAAGATTTTGCAAATATGCTTGAGATGGCTGCAATGGATGTAGATCTTGAATCTAGCTTGAATGATGTTGATCTTGAATGAAGCACTTGCTTGAATCATAAACTCTACATCACAATTGTTAGCAAAATAACAAACAGGATGCATGAAATCTTTGACATGGTGATTGATGCTTGAAGAATTCTCTCTCTCTCTTGTGAATGCTTTTAAAGATCTAGGTGAGACCCATTGCCCTATTGAACATTGAATACTAAGAGGGGGTGAATCAATATTCCACAAACCGATAATAAAATCCATGTATTCATTATTACTATTTTGACTGAATCAACAAGAGAGAACATAAAAGCAAGTCAATGCAATCACATGTAAGAACACTAGATTTTTACGTGGAAAACCTAGAATGGGAAAAACCACAATGAGGGTTAAATCACAATATATTATATTCGGATACAAAATATTATGGGGATCACTTGGACTCAGTGTCCTTAAAAGGCTCACAGCCTGAGTACAAAAGATGGATCACTACCAAAAGAATGAATTGATGGAATACAACTTCAATGTGCAGGGTTCAGTTCCACTAAAGCTCAGAATAAAAAGCACTACATTTCTCAACAAATCTATACTACTAATAAATAATTTAGTCTATGATCTTCTTCTCTATTCAAATTCTCGCACACACACACTCACACTTTTCTTTCTTGCTTTCTTTGGCCTCTCTCTTCTTGCACTTCATCTTCAAAGAACCTTCTATATATATACAAGCATATCTTGTTCGTCATTCAAGTTGACACCATATAAGATTCAAAAAAATTATCCAAGTAGTGTATTATTCCAAATTGGCTATTAGTCTTCATAATATATTGTATTCGTTGAGTCGACCAAGACTAAAAAATATTTTTCAAACCGGAAAATAATCCTCAAAGCAAAACACCTTTTGGATCTAAGAACACATTAATTTCCCATCATACTACCAGTAAAGATACTGTCATCTCAATCGTAGTATAAGAATATTCACCTTAGTAGAATGCAAAGTCTCCCACACAGTACACCACACATAGAACAATAGTAGGATAAAGAGTTGAACTTTTCCAGAGATAAATTTCTATTCATAGTCAAAAGAATGTCTCAAGATCCAAGAAAAGTAGTTTTAATGATTTAATAAAACATGGTTAGAAGATTAGAGTCATATCAAATCTTGCAATGAGTTTCGTACTCGAATACCATCATGTTAGAGAAGTGTTATCGATAGAGAATAACTTCCAACAAACCAAGAAAGCTTCCCATATAGTCATTATCATGAAGTTATTACCATGTTGACATCAATGACAACACAACTATCACAACTCTCCATACTTCATGCTCATGTTGCAAGACTTCCAACAATCTCCCTCTTTGGCATTGATGGCAACATGCATGACAAAAAAAATCTCATGTATACCATAACAAAATATTCTAACTTCCTCCCCATATTAAAATAGATCTTCATAAAAAAAAGTTTCTCTAACTCTCCATCTCTTTATCTCTTCCTCTCTTTATCTCTCCCCCTTTGGCATCAATGAAAAGGAAGGGGTCTGGTATAACAATGTATATAAAAAATGTAGCCAAAAATATATGAACACAAATTTATCCTAAAAAAAAACTTCTAAGACTCTCCAAAATATCCTTTCATGATGTTTTACCTTCTTCCCATGAACCTTTTGCACTGCCAAGAGTCTTGTAAAATAGCTCAAGTTTAATTAGAGACTCTATCCCATATGTTAAAGTATTGGGACTATGATTGATTTCTGATATTTCACCAAAATAGCCAAGAGAACTAGAAATAGAAGTGTGTCTAAGTTTAATCATGTCTCTAAGTGTCACAAAATGTTTGATGACATTTTTTCTTCAATCCTGGGTATGTGCAGGATCATCGTGGAAAAAATAGGCCCTTAAGTGGCAAAAAATTCAAAAAAATCAGAGTTAGGCAACTTGACATAAAAATTTGAATAATTTATCTATATTATTTCAAAAATATGTAAGAATAGAATATGTAAAAAGATGAATGTAGTTTATAAACTAGTAGGTTTTTGTTCTAAAAAATCTATTTGATGAAAATTTGAAATTTCAATGCAAGAATACTTAAATTTCGGAAAAAATAAGAAGTAGGTCTGTCACCATCCTAACCACAATAAAATAATAATATTTTTTATAAGATTTTAGATATAAATAGAGGACTCATGTCTTGATGTGATGCATATTTTTTTTTTTTTTTCCAAGTAAATAATTAATTATGTTTTTTATTACAACTTTTAAAAAGTATAAAAACTCGTATGTCTAACCACCTTAACTTGGTCAAAACTTCATGAAATTCAATTTTTCTTTTTTAATCCTATAGTATGTGAAGCATAGAATGTGATGCATGTTTTAGATTCAAAAATGTGATACCATTTGAAAGCTATATATTTTTTTCAATCAACCTATCAATTAGGACTTTAATCGTAATTCAAATAGAAAATGACTAATAATTACTTATTAAATTCAAATTAAAGCATAATTTATATTGGTGGAAAGCTAAGAATCTCCTTTAAAAACCCTTTTCATTTCATAATTTTTTTGTAAAAGAAAAGTTGTCAGCCACATACCCATCATATTGCCACTTTTTGGCATACCCTCCAATAGAAAGAAAAAATTGTCTTGAAGCTGCACAATGTAGGACCATTTGTGATTTTATTTATCTTCTGCTAACTTGTATGTATCTTCCTGAGTGCTCAGTCAAGAGCCACTTATCCTTATTTCATTTCTCATATCCAATGTATTGCCAGACCAATCTAGACACAAAGAAAGCAGTTCATGTGCCTCTTCTTCACAACCTTGTACACTTTCCAATTCTTCCATTACTTGATTTTATGCATTTTCACATTTTCTTTGATATCATTCAAATCTTCTTTGATAGACCTATTTCTAGCAAACTTTTTAAGTCCAGAGATATAGACATTCAAGGAATTAATCATGCCATTGAGATTCTCCACAACAAAAATAGATGAATCAAAATTAGCATCAGGAATAACTTTCTACAAATCTTCCAAAGCTCTTTGAATACTTATTCTTTCATGTTCATGTTCAAGCTTACTTTCCTCTACATTTTCTAGCTTCACTATACTCTTCCTTTTCTTCCTTGTCCTGGTCTCGCTACCAAGGGTGTTTTCGTTAGGGCTTTCCAAGAGAATTTTAGCTTATTTATCAATTTCAGCCTTTGACACTTCATAACTGAATTTAGATATCCAAGCCAACCTTGATTCAACTGTCTCCATGTCACAAAAATCTGTAGACATAAGAAAATTTATGCTTCCGAATTATCTTTCCACAACACTTACTAGAATCCTAGACCTTTTGTTCATCATCATCTGAAATGTTACAAAGAATGCAGCAAGGGAAAATTCTTGTGCATCCAAACCACCAAGATTTATCATGAAATTCCTAATTTGATAAGCAATAGGCTCTGAATTTTCCCATTCTAACTTTCTTATTACCAGTAACTCTTAAAAAAAGTAAAAGAGTAGATGGACAACCAAATTGCCATATCGAAAAGTATTCTTCCTACTCTTCTTGATCTCCTTTAAATTCTTCAAAAGATGTATGTGAATTAGTCCACACAAGTCATATTCCATACCTTTAACACCATGTCAACAACAATATTTACCGCAACAGTAGAAACTCTAGTCATTCTTGGGTAAAAGTGCAAAGTTGTGTCACACTTTATAAAGGAAACAACCAACATTGATCCAAATTTTAAACTTGAATCACTAAAAAGTGGCATATATGTTTTGAATTTTGAAATGATGTAAACTAGTAAAATATATATTTTTTAGTATATTTTATGTTTGTAATTTAAAAAAAAAATTAAAAAAAAATTCTAAACTAGTTATTAATAAATTAACACTATAATTTAGTTGTTGATAAAATGCTAAAAAATGAAGTTGCATGAGATGTCAAACTTTTTATAGTATTTTTTTTCTTCTTTCAAATGTTTTGTGTGTATTTATAACTTGAAACTTTAGTACATGGATATATTTTTTTCCAATTTTGATAAATATATATTTTTAAATAAATATTAAAATGTATGTGAATAGATTCTTTTATCTAGCGCATCATATTTTTTTCAATTTTTTAAATAATTTTTAATAGTATTTATCCTTGGCATGGTAATGAACCTAATATTTTGTGCTGATAACTTACTTTTGTACACACACACACACACACATATATAATTATAATTATAATTAAACTATTAAAATAAATATATTTTGAAAACTACAATTATGGATCTACAATTTAGGGTATTTTTATATTTTTTTAAAAATGTTATTTACATTAGTAGGAGTTATTAAAACTTCAAGTTTTTCAACTAATTTTATTCTTTTGGTAAATTAGACTCAAAAATTGGTGCTCCATATATTTTTAGCCAATAATTTTAGCTGAAAAAAGTTGTGGAAGTATTTAACTTAGCTAGAATGAATCTTACTAGACCATATGTTTGACCAAAATTGATTTTTAGTTAGAAATACTTAAATTCAATTGTTTTGATAAGTTGGATGAAAGTGTGACACAAATTTGTGCTTTTACCCTCTTACTAGGGATACAAACTTTATGACCAATGGCCATAGTAGAATACCTAATTACCAGATCAATAATCGATCTCAAACCAATTTCTTTTCCTTTTGAACTCGCATCTGTAACCTCAATTATTTCTTTCTCATTTATAATCTTCAGTTTAGGAACCATTCTGGGGGAACATAGACTAGTTACATCTCTAATTGCTTCTCTAGTAATCTGATGTGCTTCTTCAATCCACAAAGATTCATCATGAATTATGCTCAATGCCAGTCGAATATATTTCTTTTCAAATTCAAACAAAGGAACTTTCCTCTAAACATCCAACTTTCTCTCAGCTAATACTCTATAGGCATCATGATTCTCTTTCAATTCATTTTCCCAAAGCATATTTAACTGAATTGATGACATTTGCTCAATCTTACTGTAAACAAATGCATAGATATCTTCTATAGGAAACACTCTTGGAGGGATGCAAGAGAATGCACCAACAGACTCTTTTGACACATTCCTCGTATATCTCATCAATCTAGCTTTATCCACACAATTCACAATCTTTGATTGTGCAAATAGAAGTACCTCTGAAAATGTATAGATCTTCTATTTTTGGGGCACACTTTGACTATTACTTTCTTCAAACTCTGAAACTCTAAATTATATTCCAAAATTCTTTTGCACACTTCTCTGAAAATGCATACACCTTTAATGCATTCTGACTAATTTTGCAATAAATGTTTCATCTCACAAGTAGATTTCCTTGAAAACTGTGTATGCCTCCATTCCTTCAAATTCTATAGATTTCATCCTTCACACATGCAAAAATACCTTAATCTTGTTACCATATTAAAAATACTTTTGTCATGATATGAAAATTAAGTAAAATTAAGGGGTTTTATTAGATTTTTTGATGATTGCTCCCCCTTAGCCACTACTTTCATTTAGAAATTGATGGGAGTATCTGTACTGGAGATTGGCATAGACAATATTGATGAATATTTTCTCCAAGTCCTCTCCATTTCTTTTCTTGTCACTTCTGAATCAAAGGTTTGATCATTCTTCTTTGCTAGATAGATGTTCTTCTTTCTTCTGTTGTTTCAAAGAAGATGATCCAATTTTCTACACTTATAGCAAGTACCATTCTTCTTTCCATTTTTATTTTTAACATTATATCCATTCTTCTCACCGTTAGAATCATTCACATTATTATTGCAGTCTTTTTCTTATGACCAAATTTCTAATAGGAATGACAACACCATTGAAGTATACATACTTTTTACATCATGCTATTCTACAGGAGTTTTACCGGATTTTATTCCTCAGTCTTTGACTTATTTATCCTTGTACCACATCTTATTTTCAGTGAATTGCTTTGCTTTAAAAATCTTACCTTTTTCAAACCCTAAACTACTCTTATCCCTTTCTTGTATTGGAGAATTAATCAAGACATCAAGCATCGCCAAGTTTATCTTAAATTTTTCTTCAAAATCTTTTCCTTTTCTAGATTAGATCTTAGGATTTCTACTTCTAATTCATGCTTCATGCATTCATCCATCTTCTGAATTTCAATTGCTTGATATTCTTCAATTCTTTTCTTCTCTTTAATTGTTCTTGCAAGCTAGTAATGATTTCTTCTCCTTTATTCAATAGATCACATGCATTCATACATGTACTTTGTAGCTTTTCAATGTGATCATTTTCTTTTATCAACTTTTCATTTAGGGCTTCCTTTTCTTTTGAAAATTAAGTAGTGAAAGCTTCTAAGGGAAAAAAAATTATATTGAAATTTCAGGACCTTCCTCAAGCTGTTAGGATTCTTCCAAGGAACCACACCCTAATACCAGTTATTGAACATTTAAAATTTACAAAGAGGGGAGGGGGGTGAATCAGTATTCCATAGACTAATAATAAAATCCACTTAATCATTATTACTATTTTGACTGAATCAACAAGCGAGAACATAAAAGAAATTCAATGCAATAACACACAAGAACACTATTATTTTTACGTGGAAAACCTAAAATGGGAAAAATGATAGTGAGGGTTAACTCACAATATATTATATCTAGATACAAAATATTATAGGGCTCAATACTAGGACTCACTATCCTTAAAAGGCTCATAGCCTGAGTATGAAAGATGGCTCACTTCCAAAAGAATGAACTGATGGAATACACCTTCAATGTGAAGGGTTCAGTTCCACTGAAGCTTAAAATAAAAAGAACTGCATTTCTCAACAAATCTATACTATTGATAAAGCATTTAGGCTTTGATCTTATTCTTTGTTCACTTGCTCGCACACATACACACACACTCACACTTTTCTTTCTTTCTTTCTTTCACCTCTCTCTTCTTGCACTTCATCTTAAAAGCATCTTCTATATATACAAGCATATCTTATTCATCAAACAAGTCGGCACCATATAAGATTCAAATTTTTTATCCAAGTAGTGTATTATGCCAAGTTGACTATTAGTCCTCATAATATATTATATTCGTTGATTTGGCCAAGACTAAAAAAAAGTTCTTCAAACCAACAAATAATCCTCAAATCAAAACATCTTCTAGATTCGAGAACACATTAATTTCCCATCATACTACCACTAAAGAGACTATTAGCTCAATTGTAGTATAAGAATATTCACCTTACTAGAATGTGGAGTCTCACACATAGTAACCACACACAAAATAGTAATAGGATACAAAGTTGAACTCTATTAGAGATAACATTCTATTCATAGTCAAAAGAACATCTCAAGATCCAAGAAAAGTAGTCTAAATAAGTCAATAAAATATGGTTAGAATATTAGAGTCATATCAGATCTTGCAATGAGTTTCATACTCAAATACCAACATACTGAACCATCACAGAGAAGTGTTATCAGCAGAGACCAACTTTTGATAAACCAAGCAAGCTTCCCATATAGTCATCATCATGTAGTTATTACCATGTTGACATCAAGGACAACACAACCAACACAACCATCCATACTTCATGCTCATGTTGTAAGACTTCCAACACACCCAAGGTAGCAAATGAGTCCCATATCACTAAATCTGGGCCATTCAAACTAGAAACACCTTAATTATGATTATTTAATGATTTGTGTCAAGATTATCCTCAAAAAGATGCATTGAATGGGGCTTGTGGATGCAAAATAGGGACAATTAAAGCATAAGAAATCCCAAATATTAATGACAAGCCTAGAAAAGTGTGAAAGTGTGTTACAACACATTACAACACTTCAAATAAGGCAAGATTAATGTTAAAAAGTGTGTTACAACACTTCACAACACTTTAGCAAGGTACTATTTAAATTCAATAGTTCACAAGGGCCCAAGACCTAATGTGAATGTGTCAACCACATTACAACACTAAATCAAGGCAACGTTAAGCCTAATTCAGCAAGGAGGGCCCAAATAATTGTGAAAATGTCCTCAACGATATTTTTCAACACTACAAGAACTAAAAAAATTGAACTAACTCCCCCTAAGAGAGCTATACACAACAACTAGTTCAAAAAATTACACCAAAAAAAATTTTACACCATCCGTATATGTACATTGAATTCTAAAACAATAAACTAAAAAATGCATAAATAAAGAATTATTGACATCAACCAAAGGAAGCTGACTCTTGGATCTTTGCAAGATGAAATTGCCATTCTTGTTTTCCATTCTGCACTATCTCCAATTCCATTAGGCATTCTTCCCCTTCTTCCAGAGTGTTGGGTACCAAATTGATCTTTTTAGATTTATCAACACTTACCAAGGCACTAAAAATAGATGTAAACTTTGATATCACCAAGTCCCTAAGGTTCCCAAACTATATAACAATTTTCTCTTTATCACCTTGCAATTGGAAGTACTTATCATGTAAGTCTTCTATAGTTGATCGTGAGCTTCCTATTGGAGTAGGAGAAACACTAAGAGGGGGGGATGGATCAGTGTTCCAATAGAAAAATGCAAATTCAATTATTTTTCAAAACACAAAACTTCTTTATAATTATGAAAAGTTTAGTTTCAAGAATGTACTAAAATGTGACAACTAATATCAAAATTTTAAACCACATAAAATACTCAAAAGATACATAACACAAAAGAACCATAACACAATATTTTCATGAGTGGAAAACCATCATAGGGATTAAAAACCACTTAGTCAAATTCCTCGCAAGCTTAATAAAAAACCATTGATTACAGAGCCTCACTAGCAACTATTTGAGCCTTACTAGCTAAAAAAAGAATATGCCTCACTAGAAAACACAACCTCACTAGCAAAATACAACCTCACTAGCAATAAGGTCATCTTTGTCTCAATAAATTGACCTTACAACACTTTGTAAATCATGAAGAAACAAATTATAGAGGATTTCTCTCTCTCATTGTAATCCATTACAACTTTCTAAGTTAACACATTCTATGTCCTAAAGGTTCATTAAATCTAGAACCATTAGAAAACAAAATATAGCAACTTAACTTGCACTATTATCCATACAACTTCTTACAAAGATAAGTTACAGTATTTAGTTCAAGAAAAACAACATTTATAGAGTATGATATTTCAATGAATAGCATCAAACCCAACACAAAGAAAGTCACTACTTTTATAACATACAAGAAGTAACATTTTCTATGAACAGTCCATGTGTAAAACTCTCAAATGTATAACTACTTTTTAGAACTGCCTTTTACAATCACCATATTTTTTTGTTCATACATTTGTGCAAGGTAAACTATGTAACAAAATCTTTTACCAAAGCCAACATTATACATTATAAACATATGTAACAACCATTTACACATAGTCTACATTGTGAATAAACTAGGTATACAGACTACACAAAATACCCCACATCAATGTATGCAATAAACCTAAGTTCACACTTTACAAAAAACAATATATTGTTGGACACAAGGAACACTGAGAGGGGGGGTGAATTAGTGTTCAGCTACACTTTAAATTATAACCTAGATATGAAATCGTGCACATCACATAAGCAGAAATAAACAAGCAACCATAAAAGAAAAGTACTCATAACACCATGACACCAATATTTTTGCATGTAAACCTTGTTAGGGGAAAAACCATGGTGGAGGTTAATCCAGAAATTATACCTTGTTAAAAGTATAAGAAAAATAGGAATGCACTTGCATTTAAGCACATTGCCTAGAGCTCACTACTTAAAAGAAAAGAAGGCTCATTGCCTTACAAAAGGTTTGAGTTACAACCAAATAGTTAACTAAAAAGATAGCTTCTTCAAAGCTTGGTTATAGTTCCATTTAAGCTCATTGAACATATTCTTACCTCATGTCAGATTCACACTTTCTGCTCCTCTTCTGCTCTACTCTTTTCTACTTTACTCTGCTCTGCTTCCAAAATACCTTTATACAACTGTTCCAGATCGATTAAATTTTTTTTTGATATTTTCTATACACATCAACACATCTTCTACTCTTCTTCCACACATATTGACACATTCGCACTTCAAGTGATTACACATATACATCCACTACTTAGAGATTTCATCTGTATGTTGGCTTAAACAAAATATAGAAATATTCTCCAAGGGTTGGCTCAAGCGCACACAATATTCAATGCGTACCTCCCAAAAGTTAGCTAAGACTTAGTTGGGACCAAAAACACATTATTTGAACATGGAGACACCAAAACAATTATACCTTATACATCCACAACATGATACACACATCAAGTCGGCCTTAATGAACAAATAAAGAAAAAATAATTTTCCTGAATCTCATAACTCGAACACATAACAATGCAACATCATTAATGATAGTAAACATGATGGTACGGATATGAAAACATCTTCTCCAAGATCCACAATGCAAAATAATCATCTGGTGAAGCATACAGAGCAATAGATTGACCAGATACCCTGTTCTTTATCTGTTATTCTGGTAAAGCACTGTTCTTCATTCTTTTTGTCAAAGTGATCAAATCTGGATCTACAAAACATACAGATGACTTAGGTTGCCATCAATGAAAACACTAGAAGTCATATACAATCTCCTCAAGCCATATTCCAACAATCTCCCCCTTTGGCATTGATGGCAACACTTAGTGAAAAATGAGAACGCTGCAAAAACTCAAGATTTCAAGATACAACTCTTCTCTTCTTGGATTCAGATTCATTTTACACAACACTCTCTCCCCCTTCAACATCAATGAAACAAATGTGCTTTCAATCTCCTCATAATTTCAAATTTATATCCCAATTTGAAATACAATCAAAATCCTTTTCTAACTCAAAAACATTTCCATACTATGCTTATTCTACCAAAACTTTACTCAAAATTCCAAAAACTAACACCATAATCAGAAAATTACCTTATATTTCTCCTTTATCACTAGAAGTAATTTCTTCCATGCATCAACTGTAATCCCACTGATGAGAATTATGCTATTGTTTACAGATATTTGATTGACAATTTTCACTAGACTTGGGAATTGATATTTCTTCTGTCAGTTTTTCTCCTTTCTTCACGACTTCAATTAACTGCTCCAATCTTCCTTATGTCAAATACTTCACCTTCCAAAAGGTATCCACAAGCTTTTCCTTACTATACTGCACCTTTGCATGTTCTTACTATAAAACTTGAACTCTTTTCTTCACTGCATCATCCAAGTCTTGATGCATATTGTAGCTTGGCCAATCTCATTAAGTTCTAACTCAATCTGTTCTAGCTTCTCATTATACTTCCTAGTTGCATGGGGCCAATGAAGACAACAATTGTAGATAGTGTTTTCTTTAGTAATACACTATCTCAGCTCATTCATCTTCTTTTTCAATTTAACAAGAGATAATTTGAACTATTCCTTTAGGTGTAGAATTATCTCATCTTCTTCTTTATCCTAAGAATCATAAGTTATTGCTTCCTTTATGCACTGAATCATTTCATCAGGAAATACATCTTGCAAACTATCCAAATCAACATTGTTGTGCTTAAAGTATGTTCCCAGAGTGTTCTTAATCAAGTCTTGCTCAAAAGAAGGTTTTTCCAACCACAAATCAACAATATTCTTCATCTCATCTTCCTCTTGAACTATCATCAATATCATTTCCTTGCTAAAGTATTCTTCTTTTGTAGTTGTTGCAACCGATTCAACTGGTTCTAGTTCATCCATCAGAGTGTATCCTTCAGAGTCTTCATCAAATACTTCTAAGAAAAACACATATTTCCCTTTCTCTTCAGATTTAGAAAATGCAGGTACCAGAGGAGAGTCCACAACAGACTATTTAGCTCTTTTCGCCTTCCTTTCCAACTTACTAGAAGAGGATCCAACTTCAAGAGTTCCCACCAGAGGGGAAATGCTAACTTCTCTAAACATCTTCAACAATTCATTAAAGAACTTTCCACATTCAACCTCACAATTATTTAGAGCATTACAATATTTAAAGATTTGCTAACAGACCGGTTCATTTTCCTTCCATACCACATTGTTAATCCAGGGTAAGCATTTTAGAAAATACATCATAATGCATATAGCTAGGGTTCCAAACCTAAATGCATAGTCTGCTTCCTTTTTCAATTGAACATTTTCCATTGACCGATCTTTCAGTAAGCCACACAAATCGAAGTCTTCATCTTCCATGATCATTTTGTGTGAAATGTATACTGCACCTGCCGAAGTTGATCCTTCCCTATTTGTAAAGAAGATTTCGTAAGAAAATCCATGTGCAATATATCTTGTGATCGGATCATTAATCATTAAATTACCAGGGCTTGTTGATTGCTAGTTACACTAGTTAGGGTTTATCCAAGGTTAGAATGTCACCATCCAATCAGTTCAAGATAAACCTAATAATTTCTGCATTAGCAAAGAATGGAAATTCACTCCAAATGTCTTGGATTTTGTGCTTCACTCCCTCAAGCCATTTCAATTCATTTTTTGACAATTAATTCCTCACATTTCTAATCTTATCACTATTATATTCATCCATGTTTATGATTCGCTTGATTTTCCTCATTTTCTCTTTCTTCTATACATACAGAATGAATATCGAAACAAGAGAGATTTTCACAAACAATTCAAAATACTTGATAGATTTTCCACCAAATTATCTTTGAAAATTTATTGTAGAGCTCTCCTTCAGTTCTTCAATAATGCAATATGACAAATGAAATTACCAATTACCCTTTTTATGACTCCACACACCTAACCCTTTTAACTGCATTTAATACTTTTCCCTAGGAGTTCTGGTAGCTTTATTTTCACATACAACAACAACAAAGTTTATCTATGGGCCTTCCACTTCATAAATCATTACTCCAGAAGTTGCTAGCACACCTACTAATGATCTCCTGCATTTCGGTGCTAATAATCGATAGGAGGGGAAATGATTTTCCTGAAAATCCCCCCTAGGCCGATGGCCTAAGATCAATTCTCAAAGGAATTGTCGAATGAATTTCCAGAAGTAGCTTCTAGTCAAGACTTGTTCCCTTCCTCTGATTCACTTTTCTTCACCCATGTCTTCTTCATTTGATCCCTTATCTCTTCCACTGACACTTTTCCTTTTCCTTTGTCACTCATCTTTAAGTTTCCTCCTCTGTATGTTGGACCTCTCCTATCCATATTTTTGTTCCAACAAAATTTAGTAGTGTGACCAATTTTGTTGCAATTGAACCATACAAGATTTCTTTTTCTGAATATGTCATTCCACCGATTTCCTCTAGATCTCCATTGATTATAAATATACCCAAATCTTCCACAGGTATAACATTTAACATTCTTTGTTCTGATAAAGGTGTTTGACATACTTTTGCATTCAGTTGAATTATGACCTAACTTTTTGCAATTATAACACTGACCAGGAAATGATGAACCATTTGAATTTTCTTTCCTTCTACACTAAGAAGCCATATGACTGAATTTATTACAAACAAAGAAATAACCATTAAACTTTTGTGCATTAGGCTATCTTAATGGATGTCTTATGCCTTTATTCGTCTGATTTCCTTTCTTTAATTTCTTTTGTTATGATCTAGAGCTTTCTCATTTTTAATATCCAAGCCCTCTTCTATCATTTGCATCTTTCTATCACTTGGTCAGCTCATCAAGCTTAGTATAACTTTTCTTGAAGTTTTATCTATACTCATTAGCAGTAGTGAATTCTCCACTGAGAATAACTAACTTCCTTTCAAGCTCTTGTTCACGATCTCTGGATTGTTGTAGTTCCATTTGCAATTGAATGAATCTTTTGTTAGCTATACTGCATTCTTTAGATTTATGTTTTAAAGACTGAGCCATATTTTCCTCATTCTTCCTCCTTTCTTCAACCTCTTTAGTTAGCTTCATCACCATAGATTCCATCTCAAGCTTTAGAGCAGCATTATCTTTAGCGAGCTTTTCACATTCTTTGAAGTTATCTCTTTTAGGGTTTGATTTAGATGATCATCTTCCAATCTTTTATCTTCTTTCTATTTTAGTTGATCACACAGTTCCTTCCTCTTTTCTCTTGACTCATTGATTTTATCCTTCAAAGATTGAAAAAAATTCTCAGCATCCACAAGATTTTCTTTTAACTGCAAAATTTTTGACTTCGACTTATCAAGATCATCAAGTGCTACCATAAGCTATTGTTTAAGACTGCTAGAGTCCATAGCTTCAAAGTCCACCTCAAGTTGTTAGACTTTCAAGGAGGAACCAACTCTGATACCAATTGTTGGACTCAAGGAACACTGAGAGGGGGGGTGAATCAATGTTTAGCTAAACTTTAAATTATAACCCAAATCTGAAATCATTCACATCACATATGTAGAAATAAACAAGCAACCATAAAAGAAAAGTAACCATAACACCATGACACTAATATTTTTGCATGGAAGCCTTGTTAGGGGAAAAACCATGGCAAAGGTTAATCCACAATTTACACCCTATTAAAAGTATAAGAAAAATTGGAATGCACTTGCATTTAGGCACACTACGTAGAGCTCACTACTCAAAAGAAAATAAGGCTCACTTCCTTACAAAAGGTTTGAGTTACAACAAAATAGTGAACTAAAAAGATAGCTTATTCAAAGCCTGGTTACAGTTCCATTTAAGCTCATTGAACATATTCTGACCTCCTATCATATTCACAGTTTCTACTCCTCTTCTGCTCTGCTCTTTTCTGCTCTGCTTTGCTTCCAAAATACCTTTATACAACTATTCCAGATCTATCACAAATTTTTTTGATATTCGCTATACACATCGACACATCTTCTACTCTTCTTCCACACATATTCACACATTTTCACTTTAAGCGATTACACATATATATCCGCTACTTAGATATTTCATCCATATGTCAGCTTAAACAAAATATAGAAATATTCTCCAATGGTTAGCTCAAGTAGACACAATATTCGATGCATACCTCCCAAAAGTTGGATAAGACTTAGTTGGGACCCAAAACACATTCTTCGAACATAGAGACAAAAAAATATATACCTTATACATCTACAACACAATACACACATGAAGTCAGCTTTAATGAACAAATAAATAGATGACTTAGGTTCCCATGAATGACAACACTAGAAGTCATATACAATCTCCTCAAGCCATATTCCAACATATATTTGTATTCAAAAACCTATGCTTGTGCATCCCTTAAACTTACAAAAAATAATGCACAAATAATAGTTTGGGTTACCCAAACTAGGTTTAACAAAACATAGACCACAAAAAACTGACTTTCAATTAACCATATGTTGTCACAAGGCCACAACACAATGGTGTATAAAATATGCAAAACCTTATGAAACAATTTATGAAAGTAAACTAAGGTTGAAACAAAAATTATCAACATTGAGACTACCTTGACAACCATTGTAAGCATTCCAAATCCTTTAAATAAAATGGGTCAACTAAGTGAATAAGAAATAAAACCTGACTACACCCAAATGAAGAGACTATATACATTAGCAACAATGCAAAACTAACAAGTCCTCAATATTTTATAGATAATGCACAAATGTGTTAAAAAAAACTGGACTAGGGTTTTCTATAACATTACCACTTAGGAAGCATTTCAATGAAGTTGACATCACCTTGTATGCACTGAAAAAATGATTTCCCAAAATTTCTTGAAACCATTTTCTAGATTTACCAACTGCCAAACCACCATTCACCATATCTCCTTGGAGCCCTAACTCGGCCTTCCAACATTCCATTGTGTTTTACAAAATGTCTAACTTTTAAGCAAATGACATTATTATGTCAATGTTTCCATTCAATGTCAATTTAATATGTGCCACTAAATACCTAATAATTTGTTTCGGCCTTCTCTTTTATTTGCATGAACTTAATCAAACATCATAATAACCAAAGCTAATAACCAATGCATTGTGTTGATTTAAATGTCAAGTGAATCAAATTTTAAGATAAGTCCATGTCAACATGTGTTAGTGTTGCCTCAAAGTCCATGTATTAATGCTGCCTCAACATAAAAACAATGATAGCTCATAGTCACCAAAGAAAACAACTAAACCAATGAAGTTCATGCACTTCATCAATATATCAAGATGACAATTAGTCTTGAAATCAATGCAAAAACTACAATGTCAAAGGGGTCAACAAACTCTCCCTTTTGCATTGATGTCAAACCTACCAAATACTTGAATATAGATAGCATGGGATACCAAAAAACATCGCAACAATGAATCTAATACAACAAATTGTCCATATGTCAGAATGATCTGCATAGTGCACCAAATGTTGAATGTAATAATTAAGTGTTGAATGTTACATTTCCCCCTTTGAAAACAATGCCAAAGGTCACATGGGTACAAAATCAACAAATAGCTAGCGCAAAAGATTGAGAAACTATGAAAGAAAAAAGTTACCAGCAATTGAACCTATATGGAAAAACCAAGCCCCAAGAAGTTTGCTATCATAGTAAACATTGAACCACTATTAGATCATAATATAAAATCCATAAACAAAGCACTATCAAAATGATGGTTGCCATAATATAGTAAATAGTCGAATCATATATTCCAACCATGAATACCACTGCCATATTAGAAAAAGATAGAATATTCACTATATATCCATGATGCTGAAACATGAGAATAACCACACCAATGCATCACATATACACTATGAAGTAAAACTGATTGAAGAGAGAAATGAAGAGCAACACAATAAACCACCAGGGATAAATAATGATCTATGAAACTCCCCCTAAACTTATGCAACCAAAAAGATCATCGGCTCCCCCTTAGAATAATATCACTATAAACCATCTACAATTGAACCACTCAGTATTCCATCAAACAGATACCAATATGAGCATAGGTCATTTAAATTCTAAGGAACTATCCAAAATAGTTGTTTATTTACATTCATTGTTCATGTAAACACATAAGCAAATGAGAAAGTTCATTGTCCCTTTATGTTCCACAAGAGCAAAGAAACAGGTCATGTCCAAGACATTTTGAGGTTGTGTTTCACTGACCAAGTAAACTATCCTACAAAATTTGGTACAAGTAGAATACTATAGACATATTTTTATGGTTAAGTTGGGTTTAACTTTTCAATCATTACTATGTTCAACTGTCAAGCACCAAGCACCATTTTTGTGCAACTTTCAAACATCAAGCATCACTACATAACATCACACAAGCAAAAGTGATCTAAATTTATATAAACACATAAGAAAATACTCCATTAAGATAAGTGATACAACACTATCCATCAAAGATCCAAGTAGCACATTATTTGCTATCCAATCACTATCATTGAGAAATATCACTATCAAGAAGATTATTATGTTCATGCAAGATCATCATCACTATCAACACACAGCCAACAATCAAAGGTTCATCTACCATTGTTACCAAGCCAAGCATAGAGAGAATTGGGAGGAATCATGAAGGAACATATCTATCACTTTCAAGCAAATTTTGTGTCTAAAGAAACTCACGATACTATCACACTATCAATGTAAAGTGTTTGTGTTCAAGCAAAGTCAATTGTCCTTTAGAAACTTCACTATTAAAGAAGAAACAAAGACTACAATCCAGCTAAGGTCATAAGCAATCATCACTCACTGTCCTTTCAAGCATTGAAATTGACTATCCTTTCAAGAATTGAAATTTGAACAATGCAAACAAACCTTATTCATGCATAACACAAACCATTTTTCAAAGCAATTAATGTTCAAACCACTGTCAAAGATAATATGCACTTCCACTGTATGACCATTTGCAATAATAAATATATTGAGAAGAAAGGACATTATTGTTCAAGAAACTGTCTCACCAAGATTACTATTAGAACATTAAGAATGCATATCTTTGTGAAGGTTCATAACGAAACTCAACAAGTGAATAAACCATTAATCATCAACCAAAGAACTCATGTTCCAAATATGCCAAAAAACACAAACTTGTGAACCACTATACTATAAAGATACCACCATAGACTCAATGCAACCAACAAACATAGGATATAAGATTATATTTGAAGCACACCCTAAAAACAACACATAAATGATTTAGTGAAGAGAAATAGGAGGAAGATCATCCAATCTCTCCCTCAAACGATCAACCATACTCATGCATTTGGTTTCTTGCAGATTATAAATATTTCCTTTGGTCCTCAAACCTGCTGCAACAACTTCACCTATTTTCTTTCTAATCTCACATCCAAGAGCATCAAAAAGAATATAAAAACCCTGATCACAAATCTAAGTCACACTTAAGAGATAATGCCTAAGACGCTCTGCATAGTACACCTCATGTAAACATATGTTATCATCCCAAGACACATTTGTGACAATGGAAAAAGTATCCCTTCACCTTTTCCTTGCTTGATTTAGGAATAATGAAAGATAAATTAGACTTGATATTGCCTTTATCTAGTGTTGTGATGAGTTTTACACATCCACATTAGGTCTTGGGCCCCTCTAAGCTAAATAAACTTAACTTTTCCCTAGTTTAATTTTGTAAAGTGTATTTATTTAAACCCTCACTTTAAGTTTAGGAGGTTTGAAAATTAAGTTGGCCTAATCTAGTATTGTAAAGTTTTTTACACATTCAGATGGAATTTAGGGCCCTTTTAAGATAAATAGACCCAATTTTGCCTTAATTTAGTGTTATAAAGTGTATTTATTTACACTTTTACATTGGATTTTGGGCCCTCTTGCATTTATAACCTTAATTTAATCATTAATAGGCCCATATGACCCCATATTATGCATTCCAAGGCATATTTTAATTAAAAACTTGATAATATCAATAAATAAGTTTAATTTACACACTCCCCAACACTGTAGCAGTCAAAATAGGCCTTGTGGCACCCATTCACCACTTTGGGTGAATGGGCCCCATCCCTGTGGGACCCATTCACCACATTGGGTGAATGGGTCCCATCTAGGTGGGAACCATTTGCCACAAATGGCGAATGAGTCCCATTTGACTTATTTTTTAGGTTTTGAGCCAAAAATTTGGGTTTTAAGTTCAAATTTCTTCTATGTCAACCTTAGGAATCTAATAAAATGGTCATTTGAGTGAATTTCCTATATAAAAAAGCTCTCAAATCATTATTTCACAAAATCCTACATGATATCAAGACAAGCAAGCAAGAGTCAAGCATTCCAGGTCTTCACAAGGTCATCAAGATAGCGTTCAAGATCAATTTTAAGACAATGAAGGGAAAAAAATTGCCATCAATTATTGCAGCAATTCTAGATCCATCATATTGTCAAGCATATCAAGAATCAAAAAATTTATTGATCTAGTGTTCCAATGTAGCATTAAGGATCCAAGATCAAGCATTGTTCTACTCCTATTGTCAAGATCAAGATCTACATCCTTCATGGCCATTTCATGTTGAGCTGAAGATTTACAAGGCATCGTTTACAAGAAATCATTCAAGGTGTCATCGTTCATGTTTCATATCCTATGTTCATGTTTCATGTCCTTGTTTCATTGTTTCATCATTTGGTTTAATTACCTAAAAGGGATTTGACAAAGGCAAACCCCAATTCACTAACAATCAACAAGTTTTCTCCTCTTTACATGTGTGATTGCTGATCTAGGTTTCTTGGAGCTTGAAATACTATTCAAGATCAAGTTACAAACTTGTTGGAGTTGTCTCCACATTTGCAACGTCATAATATTCACTAAAAGGCCATCTACAACCCCAAAATTAGAGTTTTGGATCTAGAAACCTAGAGGAGCAGATTGAGCAAACTGAAAAGAGTAGCTTCAAACCTTGAAGTTCTAGAAAATCCAAATTGGAATCATTCACCACAAGTGGTCAATGAGTCCCACTGTATGTTTTTTCAAAGATCTTTGTAGATTTAGATATTTGTTTTATTGGTACCTACTCCTGTGCAAAAATCCAGAACTAGGACTGATTCACCCAGAATGGTGAATGAGTCCTAGTAGGCCAAAATTTTAGGATTTGTACAATTTCAAGTCTCCATTCATGTCTCTACAAGTTTCCAAGTACACACATTCTAGTTTTCAGCTTTTTTTCTTTTTTTTATACCCTTTTTTAGGTCATTTTGTAGGTCATTACATCATACTAGGCTTTAGTGTTGCATCTTATATTGCATTAGTCTTTCCAAGTTCTTACTTGGTGGTGAACCCCTCTTGTAATTTGAAATCATATCCTAGGATACCTTATTGTCAGATCTCTCCCTCCATTCTTTATTGGATTGAGATTTGTAAGGTGTACTTGAGAGTAGCAAGTGTGAAATAGGAACCCTATCCTTGCGTTTATGCCTCAAAGGTGGGGAGTAATGTTTTCATGACTACATTTTGGTGAACCTACATTTGGAATACCTTCTTTAGTGATTTGGATTCCTTCATGATCCTTGATATATATTTGATTGACTTTGCATTAGGGTTTCTAAAATTTGCATTAGTAAAAGTGCATATAGGTTGCATTTTTGCATCTCAAATCATTGAAAATCATCTAAAAACTACATTTGTACCTAGGTAAATATCATACAAAATAGAAAGCATAAAAATCAATTGAAATTTTTTGAAAATTTTGAAAAAAATCCCTACTGGGACTCATTTGGTACCTTGGGAAAATCAGTCCTAGAGTGGATCTAAAACAACCTTTTACAACATTAAAAACCTTATTTTTACACTTTTGTTAGCTTCCATTAACTGTCTATTTTAGTTGGTTGAGTTCCTATTACATGAATTTCATTAGATCTAGCTTAATTTAGCTCATTTCATGCATTTCTTAATTTCAAATTTGAACTTTTACATTGTCACATAGCATAATCAATCAATTGTCATCTTCAAAATCTAAAAAATTACATTCTCCCTTTGTATTTTTTCCTTAGCATTATTTCATTTCAAGCTTGTAGAACAATAATTACATCATCTTTTCATTGCAAAAGGCTATGGTTATCATACTTCATGTTCTATTTTCCAACCCTGGGTATGTGCACGATCATCATGGAAAAAACAAGCCCTTAAGTGGCGAAAAATTCAGAAAAATTAGAGTTAGGCAACTTGGCATAAAAATTTGAATAATTTATCTATATTATTTCAAAAATGTAAGAATAGAATATGTAGCAAATTGAATATAGTTTCTAAACTACTAGGTTTTTTTTTTTTAAAACTATTTGGTGAAAATTTGAAATTTCAATGTAGGAGTATTTAAATTTCAAGGAAAAAATAAGTAGGCGTATATCTGACCACCCTAACCACAATGAAATGATAATATTTTTTTATAAGATTTTAGATACAAGTAGAGGAGTCATGTTCAGATGTGATGCATATTCTTTTGTAATTTTTTTCCAACTAAATAATTAATCATGAATTTTTTATTACAACTTTTTTAAAATATAAAAAAACATATGTTTGACCACCTAAACTTGGTCAAAACTTCATGAAATTCAATTTTTTTTTAATCCTATAGTATGTGAACGATAGAATGTGACACATGTTTCAGATTCAAAAATGTGATACCGTTTGAAAGATATAGATGTTTTTCAATCATCTTATCAATCAGGACTTTAGTCATAATTCAAATAGAAAATGAATAATAATTATTTATTAAATTCAAAGTAAATCATAATTTATATTGGTAGAAAGATGAGAATCTCCTTTAAAAACCCTTTTTGTTTCATCAATTTTGGGTTAAAAAAGCGTCATTAGCCACATACCCTACAAATACCCATCATATTGCCACTTTTTGGCCGATCATGATCCTACACATACCCTGTTGTTAAATGTTGTAAGAATGTTTTGTTAAGTGCATATGAATATGAGGCCCTTTCCCCTCTCTTTTTGTTCATAATTGACCCATCTCCTAGTATCCCTTCTAAGAGTGAGGTTAGTCTAGTGAAATAAACCTTGGGTAATCATAACAATCACATTTGTTCTTCTCATAATATCTCTCCTTATTGTGAGGAAGATATTTTAGTGTTAGAAGAACTAATTGATGAGAGTTTTGAGAACCCAATTTGTTTCTCTCCTCTTACCTCTCATATTAGGCAAGACATTAGTAAACAAGAGGACATAGTGATATGTAATTATGATGATAACATAAGACAAAAAGAGACCATTGAAACCTACCTACATTCATTTCCCAACATATTATCATCTTGTGATAATGATGGCAATATGTTGGTGTTAGATAAGCAAACCTTTAAATTTATGACAATCCTCTTTATGTTTCTTCCCCCACCTATCCTATTTTGGAACACATTATGGGATAGAGTAGTGAAAATTTGGACAATTTTGACAAGCACACTTGTTCTTCTCTAAGTATCTCCCCCAGTGGTGAAGAAGATACTTTGATATTAGAAAACACAATCAATGAAAGTCATGAGAATTCTACGGAACAAGACAATAACATCATTCATGAAAAAGACAATTCAACCATTGATCATTCCCCTACTTGAAATGAAGTCATTTTAGAAGAACCAACCTTTGAATGTCATGAAAATTTAGTTTGTAATTATCCTAAAGCCTCTCCTCCTATAGAGGATATCATGGTGCAAGAAAATATGAACATTGACACATGTAATGGGGCTTCCTTAGATGAAGATGATGAAGTGACATTAGATTCCTCTTCACTAATAGATCATGCAAATAAAGTAGGAGGAGATCCAATCTTATACAAAATTGAATGGTGTAACATCCTCCTTTCATCCAATGCAATTCACATAGTCAAAAATCACATTCTCTAAACATCAATAACCCTCACTTGAGATTCAAAACAAAAATGAAGCCTTGATTATAAAGGTGGTCAATAATGAAACTGCAATTAGGCACACTCTCATAGACAATGGAGCAAAAATTGGCATGGACGAAAGGCTCATTCAACTTCATGGATTTGACAATGCTAATAGGAAACCACTAGGGATGATCACATTACCTATTGAGGTTGGACCTGTAGTGTTGCCTACCCCTATCCATATCATGCAAGGACCACTTTCATATAATCTTCTCCTAGGTAGACCATGGATTCATGCTATGAAAGGAGTGCCCTCTACTCTCCAACGTACAATGAAATTTAAATATAACAATAAGATATAAATGGTTGATGTAGATGAACCAAGCTATGAATCATATGATCACAACACTTTCAACTCCCTGTTGTCACCTAGAAATGCACCCTATGCAAAGTTGTAAAAAATTGAGCTTTCTAGTGAAACATTGGATCACTCCAAGGCTGTGGGTCACCTGAGATTGGAGTGAACCTCTGGAGAAGGCTGACTTCCTTTGGGTGTCACCTAAACTACTGCTTCTTTGAAGGGAAAGGGAGAATGAAAGTTCACAAAAATAGAATTAAACTTATGGTGATACACCATATTAATGAGAAATCATGAAGTGAACACATGAAGAACATACACTTGAAAGTTTCAATTTTATTGCTTCACATACTCAAAACAACTTCTTTCAGATTTAATGCTTTAGTCCTAACAGGTTTGGACTACACATTCTGGGAAGGAAAGATCAATTTCACAACCTTAAGACATAAGTGTAGAATTATAAAACACAGTTAAAGACTTGCATATTCAAAAGAAAGATACATAAATGAAAATAAATACAAATATGAACACAAGCTTGCAAGGTAAAATCTGTGTTGTATTCAAGATTCCAATTGAGTTACAGAAACATACATTAACTAAGAAAGGATTGATAAAAAACACTAACTCCCTTCAATGCATAATTCAAAATATCTACAAAAAGGAAAAAAAGTCTTATATATCAAAATGTGTTAGCCCCTTAGGGGTTACAAAATATCAGTCTCTGAAAAATCTCTCTCTCCTCAGATCTTTTGGATGTAATAAATGCAGGACCCTGCATGTCCTTGCTGTATATGTCAGTGGTGAGCTACTGCCTGGAGAAGCCTTCTGATCTTTCCGCAACCATTGCATTCATTTTGATCCTAGCATTGTGTCCTGTTCACACCACCCTGGTTGAACGCTTTGAATTCCCTGAGCTCACTATAGATGCGTGCTGCATTCATTTTGTTGACATCCTTCATTCTGATCAGAATACCATGGTTCGTCTTAGCTCCTCATGGTTGGTCGAGCGTATTCCACACAGGCTCTAGAGGCGGTCAAAGCTCTTTTGAAAAGAATCGCATCTCGGTGAGACACTGAAAGTGTCTTGCTGATGCAATTATGTCATCTAAAACTATCGGCATAGCATGGATATATTGATGAGAGTCGTTATTGAGCTTGAAAACTCATACTGATGTTGTCTCTGTGGTCGCCAAGACAATCGCTCATTGGTAAGACATCATACCGAGTGTACAGCCTCCTCCCGAAGTCTCCTCGATCTTGATATTACAAACCATATCGGCCAGAGTCTGCCGATGTCCCCCCGACACATTTTGCTCACCGAGCTTTGCATTCTTTGCTGAGATCCTATATCAAGTCGGTAGGACATCCACGGGTCGCTAAGACCTTTTTCTGAATTCCTTTTGTCTACCCGAGCTCACCGAGTTTCACAGAGACTCTTCCTTGGTCGCTGAGACCTTCTCTTCCTTTGGCAAGATTGCATCACCTCGGCAGGACCTTATGTCGAGCTTTAAAACTCGTAGCGACTTCTACCTTGTGGCAAAATCCCTCCCATTGGGGTGACTCTGCATTCGGCGAGAGTTCATTTTTCTTTGGTCAGGGAGACATTACCAACTCGGGAAGACCTCTCGCCGATACCTACATCCTTTCGAGACCGTTTGACGATTGATTGTAGAAGACCTCTTGTTGTCACCGAGACCACCGAAGGCACATTATCCGATGGAAGAAACCCTCTTTAGGCGAGACACCTATTATTGGGAAGACTCCTGCCGAACCCTTCTCGTGATCACCAAGACATTCCATTCTCGCTAAGACTTCTTAGCGAGCTCCTTTACTTACCCCAAAGTTCCCAATCGGTGTAACCTTCATCCTTCAGCAAGATGCTTTGCCAAAGGCAATATCCTATGTCGAGCCTTCTCTATTTCTTTCGGAAAGAGGCCATTAGTGTCTCCCTGAATGCATTTTACCTTACCGAGCTCCGCTTTCCTTTCGCCAAGAGATCACCAAGTCGAGGAGACACCATAGCGAGGATCAAATGTTGTATCGATACCCGCTTCTATCACTGAGACCACATGATGTCGGTAAGACATCCTACCGAAGGCACCCACCTAAGCCGAAGAATCCATCCTCCGCCAAGTCGTCCACTTATCGTGAAGGCCAGATCTCCGATTGAGACTCTATATCGAGCCCTTTGACTCTTGCCAAGCTCCATTTCATTTCGGGGGGACCTTGTGTAATCGATGAGACATCTCAGCGAGATCCCTTAGTCATACTGAGGGCCCTCTTTCCTTTGTGTCGGGGAGACCTTTTGTCGGCTAGACCTGTCCCGAAACATGCTTCCTTTTGATTATCGGGGAGACCCTGTGGCTTCGGCGAGACCTCCTGACTTCAGCGAGACATCTTCGATCAGTGAGACCTCTTTCCGAAACCCACACACATATGTCGAAAGGATCTTGCGTTGTTTTGTTGGTGGGACCCGATGTGTTCGCCGAGACCTTGGCCAAAGAAAAGAACCTGCGCCGAACTAAAAACCTTTTGTCGCCGAGATTCTATCCAATGTCTTGCCGATAGGGACTATATACGAGCCCCTTTCATGACACTCTTGGGGTCTTGGCGACTCTATCCTTAGAAGATTTTCATGCCAAACCAGAACAAGGAAGACTTCTTCACTGAGTTCCCTATGACCTAGCATTAGATTCATGACCTTTTCCTTAGGCCAAATACCTCATTTGGCCTTCTAGAACAAATAACATGATTTTCTTTACTTGATTGAGCCAAAGGGTGAAAATTTAGGCAACAATTCTGGCAACTTTGGCGGGATGTTTTCCTGCTAAACATGGGAACCAGTGACTGGTCTTATCCATTAGGCATGGAGTCGTTAGAAGGCTCAAAAAACAAACAAAATATCAGTCTTGCACATGGCTTCAACCTCATGAGATCTACGAGTCATAATAGGTTGCAAAAAATGAAACAAGGGAAAACGACAGAGAGAAATACCACGTTAAAACAACATTCTGGGAATGGAGCAAAATAGTAAACAAACGAACCATAGCACAAAGCACTTATTGAAAACATAAAACCTAACTAGATATGTACAAGAAAGGCACTTATCAGGCTTGAAAGTAGGGTTTAAGGTGTATCCCATTGACTGGGATAGGAAGCAAATCCCCTTCTGTCGTAGCCAACTAATAAGCATTATGCTCCTTACAGTCCTTGATTAGGAATGGACCTGTCCACATGTTATCGAACTTGGTGTGATGGCCTAGCTTACTTTTCAAAACATCCCATTTCAGCATGAGATCTCCCACCCTGAAAACTTTTTTAGTAGCCTTCTTGTCAAATGTTCTTTTCATTTGGAGCTGATGACACTCGAAAGCTTTCATTTCTCTATCCCTTGATTCTTCGAGCTCCATGAGCTCTACATACCTTACAGACATTGGGTCTTGTCCCTCAAGCATCTCCAACTGGTGAACAATGTCTAGAGCTGGAAGCTCCACAGATAGTGGCAATCTTGTCTCTTTGCCATAGACCAACATATATGGTGAGTTACCAATAGACCTCTTAGGGCTCACTTTTTCTTCCCAAAGTGCATTCTTTAAACTAACGTGCCAGGTCCTTTGATTATCCTCTATGGTTCTTTTAATAATTCTGATGAGGTTCTTATTTGTGCTCTCAGCTAGGCCATTACCTTGAGGGTAATAATTTAAAGATGTGCTCAAATGAATGCCATTCTTAATAGCCCAGTTAGTTACTCTTAGACCCATGAATGCAAGGGAATTATCAAATATGATGGAGTTAGGCACTTCAAACCTAGTGATTATATCCTCATAGAAGCTCAAAACTAAAGACTCTTTTGCTTCTTTCAAAGCTATTGCTTCTTTCCACCTTGTGAAATAGTCTATAGCTATCAACACCCAACTATGACCAGCACTGGAAGGTGGATTTATTGGTCCAATGAAATCAATGCCCCATCTCATGAAGGGTTGTTCTACTTGAATTGGGTGCAAGGGCATAGCGGACAACTTTTCCTTTCCTAAAAATAGAGCACATTTGACACATTTTCTTGCCCAAGAGTAAGCATCTTTGAACAAGCTGGGCCAATAGTAACTAGCTCTCATGATTTTCTAGGCAGTAGTTCTGGGAGTAAAGTGACCTCCTGCAGCTCCATCGTGAAACTCATGAAGCACTTTTGCAATTTGATCGTTGTGGATGCATCTCAATAGGACACCATTCGGATCTTTTTTGAAGAGAACATTATTCACCAGCACATATGGTATGGACTGCAATCTAAAGTATCTCCTTTTAGCTCTGTTTAATCCTAATGGGCATTCACCAATTTGTAAAAATTGGATCATATCTTGAACCCAATTGGTTATCCCTATTGGTACATCATCTTGAGCATTCTAAAACTCATTTGTATTAGCAAGGATAACATCCTTTTCTAGTTCACTTCCACTGCTTGACCCAGTAGCAAGTTGTTCACAGAGACCTTTGCCTCTAACCAATTTGGTGATCCTAATATCTACATCATACTCCATGACCCTAGTGATCCACCCTGCTCTTTTTTCATTCAGATCTTTATTCAAAAGAAAATCCTTCACACTTGAGTGTGCTACCATGACATGAATTTTATTATGAGAGATCAAAGGCTTGAATTTCTTTAGGCTTCTGATCACAACAAGAACATGCCTCTCTACAAAGGAGTATTTTTGTTCATAATCAACCAACCCTTGACTTAAGAAGGCTATTGGTTGTTCTAAATTCTCTTCATTTTTTTGAACCAATATTGCATAAATGTTACTTGTGCTGGGTTATCATCCCATAATAGTGGTTTACAATTTTGCCAACCGACACACCTAAATTATTATTTTTTAACTTAATCTTCACATTTGGGCACCTATATGCTAAACTATGAGGAATTTGAAGATGGTGCAAACTAGAGTCTCATTAAATTTTTTTGTAGATTCTAAAAAATATTTTTTCAAAATTTTTGGAATCAAATTGCAATCGGTTTCTTGGGTGTTTTCATTGATTTCAACCCCTTGTATGAAGACAATGCTATAATGCTACTGGTTTTGATGATGTCAACCCCTAGCATTGGAGTTGTTGGTATTGATGCCAACATAGTGTTGTTGGTGTTGTCATTGATGTCTTACTTTAGTATAGTTGAAGAGGTTGATGGTATAACTTGTGTTTGAAGAGATTACTATAGTTGGATAGTGTTGCATATTGCAAATGTTGTTGATGTGTTGCATACATGTTAATAATTTTTATGATGAATTTAGTTCA
>VDFB02379711.1:61071402-61126824 GCA_007258455.2 Sequoia sempervirens
GGGGGGGAGTGGGAGAGAGATAAAGGGTAGGGGGTGTACAAGGGTTAAGGGTAGAGGGGAGAGGGGGGAGGGCATAGGAGGGAGAGACTTGAGAGAGAGAGGGGGGCAGTGGGAGAGAGATAAAGGGTAGGGTTTAAAGGTGAAGGGTAGAGGGGAGAGACTTGAGAGAGATAGGGAGAGAGATCTTATTTTGCATTTTTTATGTTTTATTACTATGTACAATAATTTTATAATTATATAATACTTAATTTTCAAATTTACATAGTTGAATCCCATGGAACAATTCGATCGAACAAATTATATAAGTTGTATATAAGTGTATATAATTCTTGAACTTAAGAATTCCATGAAACAAATATAAATTGTATATAATTGTAATTTAGGCAAAATGATATAAAAAAAATCACTACGTTTCAAATAAGGATTGAAAGCATATAATATGGGTTTACATGCAACCAAAAAAAGTGAGAGATGATGCTATCAAACACTCTTGAACTTAAGAATTTTCCATCGAACAAATATGTACATATAATTGTAATTTACACAAAATGATTTACAACTATGTACAAGCTACTATAAGTTCTCATTTGAACATGTATAGGGTTACAAGTGAACTTGAAAACCATGGATATAATCTAAGTCAAAGATTCTGGTTCAGCATGCTCTTCAATAACATGTAGAATTTTTTGGTGATCATCACTATCTAGTCTCCATTTTCTTCGGCCACGTGCATGTGGAACTGCATGGAGATGTAGAATGGCAGCAATTATTAAGTGACTATATTGATATACCTTGTTATCAGGTTGATAGTCAACAAAATGAATCCCATGCTAAACAAATTTGACTTGCTTTAGATATGTCCCTTGTACTACAATAGAACCTGCATGGTAAACATGAACCTAAGGTAAGACATATGAACGTGTGTGTAATATTTTCGTGCACAAGGTTTGTACAATATATATTTAATGTTTATAATGTAATGTGCACATGTGAATACAATGTACATATATAAAATTTTAAATTCAAACTCACGTGAAATAATATTCCATCACTTGTTTTTAGGTTAGTTAGCTTATTCCTCTCTTTTGTACAGCATAATAAATAATAGCTAACACCTTCCAATGTTACTAGGGCTGCTATGGCGCAAAACATCTCCTATACATAAATTTACACAAAAAAAATCTAAAATTATAAATTTGTCTCTAAAGATGGATTAACTAGATATATATAAATAAAACTTAAATTAAAACTTACTACATGTACCTTTTCTAACCAATCCTGAAATATGGTCATAATTAATTGAAATCAAAGGAATGTCTTCAAATCTTTCTTCCTCGTCTTCATCATATGTTTCTGAAACAAGTAGTGGCACTATATCCCATTTACCAACATATCCAAGTTCTTGATTGTTGCATGCATAATCAAAGTTTCCCTCAATGCACTCGGTGCAAAAACAAGAGTAATCCCTTGTGTCTAATATCCATCCATGGCGACTATCTGAACTCCTAACACAATGCAAAGATCTTGTTTTTTCTACCCTCTTGCATCCATGCATCGATCTTCTATCCATGCCTAGATACATATGTACAACAAATAACTTATGTGAACAAATATGTATATATATTTTAAATTTAAATAAATTCAAATTTTTGATTTAATGTACAATTTATACATACCTGATATCTCCCAAAACACTCTATGTGGAATGTGTCGGTTTGTTCTTGAAGATGTGCCAACCACATTTGATACAAAGTGTTTCTTGCACCATTCAACAACATCATGTGCATTGTCTAGATGATCTTCTAGATAACTCATTTGATGCTTTCTTAAAGCTCGTTTGATGCAAGCTCCTGCTCCCATCATGCTCTCACCCTTTCCATGCCACTCTCAAAAACTCCAAACATGTGGTATTTTGTAGATTTTATGATATCTACAAAGTGCATAGAATAATTAAAATTGAAGATTTGGTGTGCCGCATCCATCGACCATACAAAATGATTTTCAAAATTTGACACCCCTACTTCTCAAATTCTCAAAAAATATTGTAAAACAATGTTGTTGGACAAAAAGTGTGTCATGCTCTTTATCATCACTAATATAAAAGTGATATTATTTTTTAATGGCTCATTCTTCATCTGTGCTCTCAACACCATCCAATTCTGATTGTGCATGTTGATAACACACATGAACCATAATAGTGATCTGCTTTGAAAAGTAATACTCTGATTGAATCTCCTTTTGATGTACAAAGGGGTAATTTTCTGCAAAGTCAAACTAAATTAGAAGCTGTTCCATGTGGGAAAGGTATCTCTCAATGTTTGGAATTGTTGTGCTTGCCACTTAGCAAAACATGAATGATGTATGTATGGTCGTATCAAATTTCGAAAATCTTCGATAAATTTTCCAATGGGAATCTCCCCTTCTACATAGATCAACCTTGTGGATTCTTTCCCAAAATTTGTTTGCAACTTTACATACTTGTACTTGTGTCAGTAAAATATGTGAATGACTAATAAACCACGCTTGATCAATGAAACATTACATCAAAGAGAATCCAAATAACTTGATCTATGAGAAATTGAAACAAATAAACTCTCTAAAAATAGTACTTACCTCTTGCAATTTACTGTCTTTGTTAGGTCAGTATCCTCAATTCTTGAAGGAAATTTAGCCAAATTTCCACATGTCTCTAAATTCCTTTTTATGAAGTTTATTTGAGGTCCATTTTCATGATCACATAATATAGACTTTATGAACAAACTTTCTTGTTTAGGAGGTTCATTTTGAAACCCACATCTTTCTTCTCTCATCTTTCAAAACACCTAATAGTAGAGATCAAATTCAATATGATAGCGACAACAACAAGTTTCAAAAAACTTGTTTATCTTCACATAATATGGCTTTAACCTTTGAAACATTGTTTGCCCAATCTTTATATGAGGATATGCATTACAAAATTTCATATACATCTCAAATTGTGTTATGTCTAGCCAATGTTTGATATGATTTTCATAAATACTAGGTCCAATCCTGTGTCTCATAACATCTCTAGTATTTGATGATGGACAAGTCTGATCATGCCAAAAACCTGAGACCAAGTTCCTAAAAACATCTTCAATCTTGTTAGAATGGGGAGCCCTACACATAATTGCTCAATTTCCTTCTAAACTCTCATCCAAAAACTTTCTCTTTTTCTCATATTTTATTATTGTTGTCCTACTATAACCAATTTCAGTTGAAAGTGCAGACATTTTTCTTTTTCTTGCTATATCTTGATGTACAATAGATGTCAGCATCACCCTTCTTGTAGTGGCCGTATCCATTGATCGAGATCCTTTCCCAATGGAATCTAAACCCTTTTTAACATTTTGAACAATATCCTTTTGTAATCCCATGTGTTTCTTCTTATTTGATGATGAATGCACACCCAACAATTGTAATGACTCTTTGAGCTCATCACGAAGAAGTAAACGTGATAAAAATTGGGTTTTTTCAAGTGTATCAAGATGATTGAAATGATGATTGATCATTCCATTTACAGATTTAGTCATTGACCTCTTTCTCTTATTACAAGGCTGGTTGGCATAATATTTTAGTTTCTCCATATGCATTTCAAGTAAATGATCTAAATTTCTATGAGAAATTTGTTTCCTCACCTTCTCAGCTAGTTTTATATGCTCATCCATACCTGGACTATGAGGAAGTGATCTAACTCCTCTCAACATGCATTGTTGTTTCAACTTGTGCCTCCTCCTATCTTCCAAAGGGACCATGCATTCTTGGCGGATTCATTTGATCCAATTTCTACATTTGGCTTGACTTGAGGCATGAAAACTTCACCTTTGGTGAGCCCTTCCACATGTGTCACAAAATATTTTGCAAACAAAATGAGAGATGATGTATTGATCAATTAATTTATGTAATGAGTGGAAAAAAATCATGGTCCACAAGAAAAGAACCCATGCCCCACTATGCATTGGAACATGTACACAAAATATAAATGAACTAATGATATAGGACCTTAAATCCCATAACCTTGATAGTAACCACTCCCAATACTAGTGCTTTATGATGAAGATGTCAACTACAATAAGTCTCATCTATTATGAAAAGATGCTCCACTCTTCCCAATGTAACTCCTAGTACAATAATCATCACGATCTCCTTATTTAATTTTATTATAATAATATCTTGAGCCCATTGCTTACCTTTTCATTTTTTCTCACATATCACACTATAAAATTTTGGAGCTCATTTTCACTTTGCGAGAGTCTCTCGAGGGTTTTAATGGTGTCCAAATTGATATTTTTTAGCTTAATGCATCAAACTCATTAATATTTTTAATTTTAAGAAAATATTAAAATCAAAGCTCTATCGACTATAATTTATGCCCTTTAGAAAGAATTTAGAAAAAAGCAACATTAAAGATAAGATTTTAAGTGAATGGAACACTAATCCCAACTTACACCAACCAAGTACAAATGGGTATTTAGCTTCATGGAGATTCATTCATGGTTGGTGATGGTGCATGAGTAGGCTAATAGAGGAAGAAAGACCATATGTTCATTAAGAAGAAATTGGGAGAAAAAATAAGCTAAGTTTAAATTTGTAATGATAAGAGGATCTTGATTGAATTATATATATATAGTTCATATGAGAACCAAGGATAACATACTAGAGTAAATAAGCTTCGATAATAAAGGAATCTTGTAAGTATGGGGAAGAAAAATATATCAAACTAAATGCACTACCAAAAGATAGATCAATTGGGATTTTTTTATAGGAAAGTGTGATATTTAATTGAAATCCTAATGTATTAATGTTGTATCTTCAACAATCTTGGAATGAGTACTTGGATGCCTATGTTGTCAAAAGATATTATTATTTTACTATTAGTTCTCCTCATGTTGAAATTTCCATGAACTAGTTAGGATGCAAATCTCCACCACTAAGCTACCCACCCACTTTATGACAAGTCAATTTACGATTTAGGTATGCTAATTTTTTTGACACCTTCTTCACATTGTGAGATGTTACCAAATAATTATAATGGTCATTTGGTTTTGTGTGGATCATGAACCATGTAAGGGTGTGTTTATTGATCTTACTCACCAATAAAATGTATGCATTGAATAATTTTTGTTTTATCATCATTTTATCAACAAGCATATGCATATTTGAGGGTTTATTTAAAATTGACTAATGATATGTTGATTGAAACTATAGGATACATTATTTTACCTTAATTTTTTGGTCTAAAAGATGAGGGAAGTTCTTATTCTATGTCATATTCTTTCTTCTTTAGATGTATCTCATATTTTATTTGGGTATCCATGGATAAAGCAATATCAAGCAACATCATCTATGTCATGCCATTAAGGTATCAAATATGTTTGAACACTAGTAAAGAGGTTACAATTGCAAGAGATCCGTATATGCCTTTATTTTAGATTAAGTCATTTAACCTTAAATAATTTTAAGAACATACATAAGGATCCTCTATATAAGTGCAAGGATTCTTTGCCTAATTTGTAAAATTTTCAAAAGGAATAACAATGGTGGGAAAATCAAGACAAGATGCAACAATTTAGAATTCCTAAAGGGTTTACAATTATTAGAGCCAAAGTAGGTTATATTTTGGTTTTATATTATAAAATGATTCAAGAATCTATAAGGCCAAAAGAACCATAAGCATTGCAAACTTTAGTTTAGAAGCATAAGGGATTGGATATTTTCATTCCTAAACATGGTTTTCATTAAAAAAATTACTCATGAACTATACATACATATTCATGTATATGTGAATATATCTACATATGTATACATACACATGCACGTATCTAAATATGTATATATGTATATATGTATATGTAGATATGTAGACACATTCATGTATACATACATATGTATATATGCATGTATATATGTATATACATACATTTATTTTCTATATGTATATATATACATACATATATACGTATACATAAATACACACACATATGTATGTATGTATGTATGTGTGTATGTATATTTATGTATACGTATATACATGTATGTATATGTATATGTGTATGCATACATGTATATATATGTATATATGGATACACACACATTTTGGTTTTGTTTTGTAAGCATCCTCTTTTGAGGACAACCCTTTGTTGATGATGTTGAGTATTAGTTTGTTGTAAGTGTGTTTATTATTTTAATATCATTTTAAAACAATATTTTATTTATTTATAAATTTTGGTATAATCACTAATTTTATAATATGTTTGTGTGTGTAGGTTGAGTTGCATAATTGTTAGGGGCACACACAATCAACACAATGCAAGATAATAACTAATTCAAGGGATCGAAGTTCAGTTTCTAGTCAAGCAAAGAGAGGCAGAATGTTTCATTAATAGCATTTGCTACACATACATAAACACTTTTATATCTTTATGACACATTCATAACTATTTTCATGAATATATATTGGTGATATTTTGTAGTCTAAGAGACAATGTTGGCCTCATGTCACTGTATATGATATTTTCATGATGTATTATGTATGTCTTCATGACCTTATCAAGATCAATATATAAATATTTTGTGCATATTCATAGCAAATGGTTTGTGCTTATTCTATCTATCTATATTACCCTTTATCTCTATCTCTCTTTATCACTATCTCTCTCACATATATATGATGTGCATGAATGTTGAATGGCATACATGTAATGAACCCATACTAGTTCTAACTCTATTTAGCCTATCAACAAATAAAGATTCAACATTGGTCTTCTAGATTTACATACATCTTAAGAATTTACTACCATAATCCATAAGACAAAGCAACAATAACCCATATGGGTGTTTAGACTCACAAGTGAAAGTCAAAATGTTATAGCTAGCTATCCCTTCACTAAAAAATAGTAGGGTTTTTAGTTCAAACAAGGAATTACCCCATTTTATTGTATGGTTCTATATACTAAAACCCTATCTCCAATAACACACATAAAGTAAAAAAAATATCTACTATGTTTGGCTTCATGAATGCAACACAAGCTTCTAAATGTCCTAGGTAGAGCAATAGATTTCCATTCACATAGTAGAAATTACAAGCTAATGCTTTTTAACATGATTTCTAGAATTTCATACAAGAATAGCTTTTTCTCTTACATTACATATAAAAATACTAAAAAGAACCTTCATAAAAAATCATACCTCATTACCACCAAGTAAAAACTATTAGGTTTACATACTCGAATTTCACAAGCTTCAAAAATGTATAATTTGCACTACCTTCTTCCTCCTTTTGCCTCTATCCTCCCCTTTTCCCTCTTTCTTTTCCTTTTAATCCTTCCTTGATTTCCACCATTTTTGCCATATTCTCTACATGTTTCCCATTTCCACTTCCTTTGCCTTTATTTCTTCCCACTTTGTGAACAATAAAGTCCCACTCTCTCTTCACTTACTCATCATTCAAGTTTCCTCGAATAGCGTACCTCAACATTAATGCTTGATACTTAATATGATGGGGCCAAAAGGTGGGGTGGCCACTTTTTGGCCCCACATCTTTTTGCACTCGCTCTAATAAGGTTTGTCCTTTTGATAATAGTAATGTCCAAAGGTGGCTCTTGTTTGCATGTGGATACATTTATACCAAACATCAACTTTTAGTGATATGTGTGAAGATTTTGTAGTGGTTCTATATATTGTTCTTATTCTCTAAATATAAAGGAGGATGAATAATCAAGTCATGATGGACTAATGAAAGAAGATGAATTGAATAGTGATAGAAACTAGTCTACTATAATTAGTGATGATGAAAATACATTATATAAAATTATGCAGGCATTCTCATATTACTTAGAATCTCTAGTGTTACAATATGAATAGTATTTTAAACACATGATAGACCTTTTTCTAGAGTGTCTCTACAAACTTGTGACCATTGAATTTGCTTGGGAGTATAGAAAATTGCATTATAATACATCAAATAATAGGGTAGAGAATGTAATTGTTAATTTTATGGTTTCCAAGACCAAACTTTGTAAATGATATTAATTGAGGGCATGAAGCCACAATCAAGTCTTTGTTCTTGATGGTTTGATTTATATTTTCAATCAATGGTTCCATTTATACACACTACATGAGGAAATTGTTCAATAAGAGTAACTTATAGTTTTAGTCAATTATATTTCAATTTGTACACACTACATGAAGATATTGAACTAGCTTCATTTGTTATATGGAGATATTTTATTGTAATGTACGTAATCAATGATATGATTCTTGATTTTTTATAAGATTTAATATTATAACACCTTAACAAATCAAGCTATGACTTTCACGGTTCACTCCTACATGTATGAAATTTGCATTTTCATCTACAAGTTTGACCCTAAATTTGTAGTTTTAAAATTATTTTGTGAGCTTAACCCTACATTTCTAGTCTTTAGGAATGTATTTATCTCCATTTTTTAGACTATGTTGAGAGCTATTATAATGTTTTTTTGCACTAACTTTCGGAGGAAACTCGTTTTTCCTTACTCAAACCCTTGGATTATGCAAAACGGGGAAGCAAAATACTATATTAAAAATGCTTTAAAAACTTTCAAACAATCAAACAAGTGCAATTTGAATTCAACAAATTTAAAAAAATTTGCATATAGGGTTTCGAAATTAAACAAATACATGCATTTTGAACTCAAAAAAAATGGAATTTTAAATACCTCGTGCTCAATAGTGGTCGATATGCGAATTGAAATGATGAAGTTTGAAGAGAGGACCCGAAATTTGCTTTCGCCCGTGAGAAATTTTGTTGGGTCGCCGTTCGGATTCTGTTCGCCGCGCGCAGGGACAGTGACTGGTATTTCACAGTGAAAGTGAGAAAGTGCAAGCACTTTTTCTGGTTTTGTCATATTCAAGGGGTTCGGCCGAACCACCTTAAATATGACTTTTTTATTAGGTTAGGGACTAGTTCGGCCGAGCCAAGGGTTCGGCCGAACCATATGGTTTGGCCGAACCAGTCAAATGGTTTGGTCGAACCATATGGTTCGGCCGAACCACTTTGCTATGAAGAGGAAGGAAATTTCGAAATTTCCTTCCTCCACAAAAGTGTAAACCACTTATGTGGCTTCACCCATGTGTAATCGCTTAAAGTGAAAATGTGTGAATATGTGTGGAAGAAGAGTAGAAGATGTGTCGATGTGTATAGCGAATATCAAAAAAATTTGTGATAGATCTGGAATAGTTGTATAAAGGTATTTTGGAAGCAAAGCAGAGCAGAAAAGAGCAGAGCAGAAGAGGAGTAGAAACTGTGAATATGATAGGAGGTCAGAATATGTTCAATGAGCTTAAATGGAACTGTAACCAGGCTTTGAATAAGCTATCTTTTTAGTTCACTATTTTGTTGTAACTCAAACCTTTTGTAAGGAAGTGAGCCTTATTTTCTTTTGAGTAGTGAGCTCTACGTAGTGTGCCTAAATGCAAGTGCATTCCAATTTTTCTTATACTTTTAATAGGGTGTAAATTGTGGATTAACCTTTGCCATGGTTTTTCCCCTAACAAGGCTTCCATGCAAAAATATTAGTGTCATGGTGTTATGGTTACTTTTCTTTTATGGTTGCTTGTTTATTTCTACATATGTGATGTGAATGATTTCAGATTTGGGTTATAATTTAAAGTTTAGCTAAACATTGATTCACCCCCCCTCTCAGTGTTCCTTGAGTCCAACAATTGGTATCAGAGTTGGTTCCTCCTTGAAAGTCTAACAACTTGAGGTGGACTTTGAAGCTATGGACTCTAGCAGTCTTAAACAATAGCTTATGGTAGCACTTGATGATCTTGATAAGTCGAAGTCAAAAATTTTGCAGTTAAAAGAAAATCTTGTGGATGCTGAGAATTTTTTTCAATCTTTGAAGGATAAAATCAATGAGTCAAGAGAAAAGAGGAAGGAACTGTGTGATCAACTAAAATAGAAAGAAGATAAAAGATTGGAAGATGATCATCTAAATCAAACCCTAAAAGAGATAACTTCAAAGAATGTGAAAAGCTCGCTAAAGATAATGCTGCTCTAAAGCTTGAGATGGAATCTATGGTGATGAAGCTAACTAAAGAGGTTGAAGAAAGGAGGAAGAATGAGGAAAATATGGCTCAGTCTTTAAAACATAAATCTAAAGAATGCAGTATAGCTAACAAAAGATTCATTCAATTGCAAATGGAACTACAACAATCCAGAGATCGTGAACAAGAGCTTGAAAGGAAGTTAGTTATTCTCAGTGGAGAATTCACTACTGCTAATGAGTATAGATAAAACTTCAAGAAAAGTTATACTAAGCTTGATGAGCTGACCAAGTGATAGAAAGATGCAAATGATAGAAGAGGGCTTGGATATTAAAAATGAGAAAGCTCTAGATCATAACAAAAGAAATTAAAGAAAGGAAATCAGACGAATAAAGGCATAAGACATCCATTAAGATAGCCTAATGCACAAAAGTTTAATGGTTATTTCTTTGTTTGTAATAAATTCAGTCATATGGCTTCTTAGTGTAGAAGGAAAGAAAATTCAAATGGTTCATCATTTCCTGGTCAGTGTTATAATTGCAAAAAGTTAGGTCATAATTCAACTGAATGCAAAAGTATGTCAAACACCTTTATCAGAACAAAGAATGTTAAATGTTATACCTGTGGAAGATTTGGGTATATTTATAATCAATGGAGATCTAGAGGAAATCGGTGGAATGACATATTCAGAAAAAGAAATCTTGTATGGTTCAATTGCAACAAAATTGGTCACACTACTAAATTTTGTTGGAACAAAAATATGGATAGGAGAGGTCCAACATACAGAGGAGGAAACTTAAAGATGAGTGACAAAGGAAAAGGAAAAGTGTCAGTGGAAGAGATAAGGGATCAAATGAAGAAGACATGGGTGAAGAAAAGTGAATCAGAGGAAGGGAACAAGTCTTGACTAGAAGCTACTTCTGGAAATTCATTCGACAATTCCTTTGAGAATTGATCTTAGGCCATCGGCCTAGGGGGGATTTTCAGGAAAATCATTTCCCCTCCTATCGATTATTAGCACCGAAATGCAGGAGATCATTAGTAGGTGTGCTAGCAACTTCTGGAGTAATGATTTATGAAGTGGAAGGCCCATAGATAAACTTTGTTGTTGTTGTATGTGAAAATAAAGCTACCAGAACTCCTAGGGAAAAGTATTAAATGCAGTTAAAAGGGTTAGGTGTGTGGAGTCATAAAAAGGGTAATTGGTAATTTCATTTGTCATATTGCATTATTGAAGAACTGAAGGAGAGCTCTACAATAAATTTTCAAAGATAATTTGGTGGAAAATCTATCAAGTATTTTGAATTGTTTGTGAAAATCTCTCTTGTTTCGATATTCATTCTGTATGTATAGAAGAAAGAGAAAATGAGGAAAATCAAGCGAATCATAAACATGGATGAATATAATAGTGATAAGATTAGAAATGTGAGGAATTAATTGTCAAAAAATGAATTGAAATGGCTTGAGGGAGTGAAGCACAAAATCCAAGACATTTGGAGTGAATTTCCATTCTTTGCTAATGCAGAAATTATTAGGTTTATCTTGAACTGATTGGATGGTGACATTCTAACCTTGGATAAACCCTAACTAGTGTAACTAGCAATCAACAAGCCCTGGTAATTTAATGATTAATGATCCGATCACAAGATATATTGCACATGGATTTTCTTACGAAATCTTCTTTACAAATAGGGAAGGATCAACTTCGGCAGGTGCAGTATACATTTCACACAAAATGATCATGGAAGATGAAGACTTCGATTTGTGTGGCTTACTGAAAGATCGGTCAATGGAAAATGTTCAATTGAAAAAGGAAGCAGACTATGCATTTAGGTTTGGAACCCTAGCTATATGCATTATGATGTATTTTCTAAAATGCTTACCCTGGATTAACAATGTGGTATGGAAGGAAAATGAACCGGTCTGTTAGCAAATCTTTAAATATTGTAATGCTCTAAATAATTGTGAGGTTGAATGTGGAAAGTTCTTTAATGAATTGTTGAAGATGTTTAGAGAAGTTAGCATTTCCCCTCTGGTGGGAACTCTTGAAGTTGGATCCTCTTCTAGTAAGTTGGAAAGGAAGGCGAAAAGAGCTAAATAGTCTGTTGTGGACTCTCCTCTGGTACCTGCATTTTCTAAATCTGAAGAGAAAGGGAAATATGTGTTTTTCTTAGAAGTATTTGATGAAGACTCTGAAGGATACACTCTGATGGATGAACTAGAACCAGTTGAATCGGTTGCAACAACTACAAAAGAAGAATACTTTAGCAAGGAAATGATATTGATGATAGTTCAAGAGGAAGATGAGATGAAGAATATTGTTGATTTGTGGTTGGAAAAACCTTCTTTTGAGCAAGACTTGATTAAGAACACTCTGGGAACATACTTTAAGCACAACAATGTTGATTTGGATAGTTTGCAAGATGTATTTCCTGATGAAATGATTCAGTGCATAAAGGAAGCAATAACTTATGATTCTTAGGATAAAGAAGAAGATGAGATAATTCTACACCTAAAGGAATAGTTCAAATTATCTCTTGTTAAATTGAAAAAGAAGATGAATGAGCTGAGATAGTGTATTACTAAAGAAAACACTATCTACAATTGTTGTCTTCATTGGCCCCATGCAACTAGGAAGTATAATGAGAAGCTAGAACAGATTGAGTTAGAACTTAATGAGATTGGCCAAGCTACAATATGCATCAAGACTTGGATGATGCAGTGAAGAAAAGAGTTCAAGTTTTATAGTAAGAACATGCAAAGGTGCAGTATAGTAAGGAAAAGCTTGTGGATACCTTTTGGAAGGTGAAGTATTTGACATAAGGAAGATTGGAGCAGTTAATTGAAGTCGTGAAGAAAGGAGAAAAACTGACAGAAGAAATATCAATTCCCAAGTCTAGTGAAAATTGTCAATCAAATATCTGTAAACAATAGCATAATTCTCATCAGTGGGATTACAGTTGATGCATGGAAGAAATTACTTCTAGTGATAAAGGAGAAATATAAGGTAATTTTCTGATTATGGTGTTAGTTTTTGGAATTTTGAGTAAAGTTTTGGTAGAATAAGCATAGTATGGAAATGTTTTTGAGTTAGAAAAGGATTTTGATTGTATTTCAAATTGGGATATAAATTTGAAATTATGAGGAGATTGAAAGCACATTTGTTTCATTGATGTTGAAGGGGGAGAGAGTGTTGTGTAAAATGAATCTGAATCCAAGAAGAGAAGAGTTGTATCTTGAAATCTTGAGTTTTTGCAGCGTTCTCATTTTTCACTAAGTGTTGCCATCAATGCCAAAGGGGGAGATTGTTGGAATATGGCTTGAGGAGATTGTATATGACTTCTAGTGTTTTCATTGATGGCAACCTAAGTCATCTGTATGTTTTGTAGATCCAGATTTGATCACTTTGACAAAAAGAATGAAGAACAGTGCTTTACCAGAATAACAGATAAAGAACAGGGTATCTGGTCAATCTATTGCTCTGTATGCTTCACCAGATGATTATTTTGCATTGTGGATCTTGGAGAAGATGTTTTCATATCCGTACCATCATGTTTACTATCATTAATGATGTTGCATTGTTATGTGTTCGAGTTATGAGATTCAGGAAAATTATTTTTTCTTTATTTGTTCATTAAGGCCGACTTGATGTGTGTATCATGTTGTGGATGTATAAGGTATAATTGTTTTGGTGTCTCCATGTTCAAATAATGTGTTTTTGGTCCCAACTAAGTCTTAGCTAACTTTTGGGAGGTACGCATTGAATATTGTGTGCGCTTGAGCCAACCCTTGGAGAATATTTCTATATTTTGTTTAAGCCAACATACAGATGAAATCTCTAAGTAGTGGATGTATATGTGTAATCACTTGAAGTGCGAATGTGTCAATATGTGTGGAAGAAGAGTAGAAGATGTGTTGATGTGTATAGAAAATATCAAAAAAAAATTTAATCGATCTGGAACAGTTGTATAAAGGTATTTTGGAAGCAGAGCAGAGTAAAGTAGAAAAGAGTAGAGCAGAAGAGGAGCAGAAAGTGTGAATCTGACATGAGGTAAGAATATGTTCAATGAGCTTAAATGGAACTATAACCAAGCTTTGAAGAAGCTATCTTTTTAGTTAACTATTTGGTTGTAACTCAAACCTTTTGTAAGGCAATGAGCCTTCTTTTCTTTTAAGTAGTGAGCTCTAGGCAATGTGCTTAAATGCAAGTGCATTCCTATTTTTCTTATACTTTTAACAAGGTATAATTTCTGGATTAACCTCCACCATGGTTTTTCCCCTAACAAGGTTTACATGCAAAAATATTGGTGTCATGGTGTTATGAGTACTTTTCTTTTATGGTTGCTTGTTTATTTCTGCTTATGTGATGTGCACGATTTCATATCTAGGTTATAATTTAAAGTGTAGCTGAACACTAATTCACCCCCCCTCTCAGTGTTCCTTGTGTCCAACAATATATTGTTTTTTGTAAAGTGTGAACTTAGGTTTATTGCATACATTGATGTGGGGTATTTTGTGTAGTCTGTATACCTAGTTTATTCACAATGTAGACTATGTGTAAATGGTTGTTACATATGTTTATAATGTATAATGTTGGCTTTGGTAAAAGATTTTGTTACATAGTTTACCTTGCACAAATGTATGAACAAAAAAATATGGTGATTGTAAAAGGCAGTTCTAAAAAGTAGTTATACATTTGAGAGTTTTACACATGGACTGTTCATAGAAAATGTTACTTCTTGTATGTTATAAAAGTAGTGACTTTCTTTGTGTTGGGTTTGATGCTATTCATTGAAATATCATACTCTATAAATGTTGTTTTTCTTGAACTAAATACTGTAACTTATCTTTGTAAGAAGTTGTATGGATAATAGTGCAAGTTAAGTTGCTATATTTTGTTTTCTAATGGTTCTAGATTTAATGAACCTTTAGGACATAGAATGTGTTAACTTAGAAAGTTGTAATGGATTACAATGAGAGAGAGAAATCCTCTATAATTTGTTTCTTCATGATTTACAAAGTGTTGTAAGGTCAATTTATTGAGACAAAGATGACCTTATTGCTAGTGAGGTTGTATTTTGCTAGTGAGGTTGTGTTTTCTAGTGAGGCATATTCTTTTTTTAGCTAGTAAGGCTCAAATAGTTGCTAGTGAGGCTCTGTAATCAATGGTTTTTTATTAAGCTTGCGAGGAATTTGACTAAGTGGTTTTTAATCCCTATGATGGTTTTCCACTCATGAAAATATTGTGTTATGGTTCTTTTGTGTTATGTATCTTTTGAGTATTTTATGTGGTTTAAAATTTTGATATTAGTTGTCACATTTTAGTACATTCTTGAAACTAAACTTTTCATAATTATAAAGAAGTTTTGTGTTTTGAAAAATAATTGAATTTGCATTTTTCTATTGGAACACTGATCCATCCCCCCCTCTTAGTGTTTCTCCTACTCCAATAGGAAGCTCACGATCAACTATAGAAGACTTACATGATAAGTACTTCCAATTGCAAGGTGATAAAGAGAAAATTGTTATATAGTTTGGGAACCTTAGGGACTTGGTGATATCAAAGTTTACATCTATTTTTAGTGCCTTGGTAAGTGTTGATAAATCTAAAAAGATCAATTTGGTACCCAACACTCTGGAAGAAGGGGAAGAATGCCTAATGGAATTGGAGATAGTGCAGAATGGAAAACAAGAATGGCAATTTCATCTTGCAAAGATCCAAGAGTCAGCTTCCTTTGGTTGATGTCAATAATTCTTTATTTATGCATTTTTTAGTTTATTGTTTTAGAATTCAATGTACATATACGGATGGTGTAAAATTTTTTTTGGTGTAATTTTTTGAACTAGTTGTTGTGTATAGCTCTCTTAGGGGGAGTTAGTTCAATTTTTTTAGTTCTTGTAGTGTTGAAAAATATCGTTGAGGACATTTTCACAATTATTTGGGCCCTCCTTGCTGAATTAGGCTTAACGTTGCCTTGATTTAGTGTTGTAATGTGGTTGACACATTCACATTAGGTCTTGGGCCCTTGTGAACTATTGAATTTAAATAGTACCTTGCTAAAGTGTTGTGAAGTGTTGTAACACACTTTTTAACATTAATCTTGCCTTATTTGAAGTGTTGTAATGTGTTGTAACACACTTTCACACTTTTCTAGGCTTGTCATTAATATTTGGGATTTCTTATGCTTTAATTGTCCCTATTTTGCATCCACAAGCCCCATTCAATGCATCTTTTTGAGGATAATCTTGACACAAATCATTAAATAATCATAATTAAGGTGTTTCTAGTTTGAATGGCCCAGATTTAGTGATATGGGACTCATTTGCTACCTTGGGTGTGTTGGAAGTCTTACAACATGAGCATGAAGTATGGATGGTTGTGTTGGTTGTGTTGTCCTTGATGTCAACATGGTAATAACTACATGATGATGACTATATGGGAAGCTTGCTTGGTTTATCAAAAGTTGGTCTCTGCTGATAACACTTCTCTGTGATGGTTCAGTATGTTGGTATTTGAGTATGAAACTCATTGCAAGATCTGATATGACTCTAATATTCTAACCATATTTTATTGACTTATTTAGACTACTTTTCTTGGATCTTGAGATGTTCTTTTGACTATGAATAGAATGTTATCTCTAATAGAGTTCAACTTTGTATCCTATTACTATTTTGTGTGTGGTTACTATGTGTGAGACTCCACATTCTAGTAAGGTGAATATTCTTATACTACAATTGAGCTAATAGTCTCTTTAGTGGTAGTATGATGGGAAATTAATGTGTTCTCGAATCTAGAAGATGTTTTGATTTGAGGATTATTTGTTGGTTTGAAGAACTTTTTTTTAGTCTTGGCCAAATCAACGAATATAATATATTATGAGGACTAATAGTCAACTTGGCATAATACACTACTTGGATAAAAAATTTGAATCTTATATGGTGCCGACTTGTTTGATGAATAAGATATGCTTGTATATATAGAAGATGCTTTTAAGATGAAGTGCAAGAAGAGAGAGGTGAAAGAAAGAAAGAAAGAAAAGTGTGAGTGTGTGTGTATGTGTGCGAGCAAGTGAACAAAGAATAAGATCAAAGCCTAAATGCTTTATCAATAGTATAGATTTGTTGAGAAATGCAGTTCTTTTTATTTTAAGCTTCAGTGGAACTGAACCCTTCACATTGAAGGTGTATTCCATCAGTTCATTCTTTTGGAAGTGAGCCATCTTTCATACTCAGGCTATGAGCCTTTTAAGGATAGTGAGTCCTAGTATTGAGCCCTATAATATTTTGTATCTAGATATAATATATTGTGAGTTAACCCTCACTATCATTTTTCCCATTTTAGGTTTTCCACGTAAAAATAATAGTGTTCTTGTGTGTTATTGCATTGAATTTCTTTTATGTTCTCGCTTGTTGATTCAGTCAAAATAGTAATAATGATTAAGTGGATTTTATTATTAGTCTATGGAATACTGATTCACCCCCCTCCCCTCTTTGTAAATTTTAAATGTTCAATAACTGGTATTAGGGTGTGGTTCCTTGGAAGAATCCTAACAGCTTGAGGAAGGTCCTGAAATTTCAATATAATTTTTTTTCCCTTAGAAGCTTTCACTACTTAATTTTCAAAAGAAAAGGAAGCCCTAAATGAAAAGTTGATAAAAGAAAATGATCACATTGAAAAGCTACAAAGTACATGTATGAATGCATGTGATCTATTGAATAAAGGAGAAGAAATCATTACTAGCTTGCAAGAACAATTAAAGAGAAGAAAAGAATTGAAGAATATCAAGCAATTGAAATTCAGAAGATGGATGAATGCATGAAGCATGAATTAGAAGTAGAAATCCTAAGATCTAATCTAGAAAAGGAAAAGATTTTGAAGAAAAATTTAAGATAAACTTGGCGATGCTTGATGTCTTGATTAATTCTCCAATACAAGAAAGGGATAAGAGTAGTTTAGGGTTTGAAAAAGGTAAGATTTTTAAAGCAAAGCAATTCACTGAAAATAAGATGTGGTACAAGGATAAATAAGTCAAAGACTGAGGAATAAAATCCGGTAAAACTCCTGTAGAATAGCATGATGTAAAAATTATGTATACTTCAATGGTGTTGTCATTCCTATTAGAAATTTGGTCATAAGAAAAAGATTGCAATAATAATGTGAATGATTCTAATGGTGAGAAGAATGGATATAATAGCATGATGTAAAAAGGTATGTATACTTCAATGGTGTTTTCATTCCTATTAGAAATTTGGTCATAAGAAAAAGACTGCAATAATAATGTGAATGATTCTAACGGTGAGAAGAATGGATATAATGTTAAAAATAAAAATGGAAAGAAGAATGGTACTTGCTATAAGTGTAGAAAATTGGATCATCTTCTTTGAAACAACAGAAGAAAGAAGAACATCTATCTAGCAAAGAAGAATGATCAAACCTTTGATTCAGAAGTGACAAGAAAAGAAATGGAGAGGACTTGGAGAAAATATTCATCAATATTGTCTATGCCAATCTCCAGTACAGATACTCCCATCAATTTCTAAATGAAAGTAGTGGCTAAGGGGGAGCAATCATCAAAAAATCTAATAAAACCCCTTAATTTTACTTAATTTTCATATCATGACAAAAGTATTTTTAATATGGTAACAAGATTAAGGTATTTTTGCATGTGTGAAGGATGAAATCTATAGAATTTGAAGGAATGGAGGCATACACAGTTTTCAAGGAAATCTACTTGTGAGATGAAACATTTATTGCAAAATTAGTCAGAATGGATGGAATAAGATCAGATGGCATTAAAGGTGTATGCATTTTCAGAGAAGTGTGCAAAAGAATTTTGGAATATAATTTAGAGTTTCAGAGTTTGAAGAAAGTAATAGTCAAAGTGTGCCCCAAAAATAGAAGATCTATACATTTTCAGAGGTACTTCTATTTGCACAATCAAAGATTGTGAATTGTGTGGATAAAGCTAGATTGATGAGATATACGAGGAATGTGTCAAAAGAGTCTGTTGGTGCATTCTCTTGCATCCCTCCAAGAGTGTTTCCTATAGAAGATATCTATGCATTTGTTTACAGTAAGATTGAGCAAATGTCATCAATTCAGTTAAATATGCTTTGGGAAAATGAATTGAAAGAGAATCATGATGCCTATAGAGTATTAGCTGAGAGAAAGTTGGATGTTTAGAGGAAAGTTCCTTTGTTTGAATTTGAAAAGAAATATATTCGACTGGCATTGAGCATAATTCATGATGAATCTTTGTGGATTGAAGAAGCACATCAGATTACTAGAGAAGCAATTAGAGATGTAACTAGTCTATGTTCCCCCAGAATGGTTCCTAAACTGAAGATTATAAATGAGAAAGAAATAATTGAGGTTACAGATGCGAGTTCAAAAGGAAAAGAAATTGGTTTGAGATCGATTATTGATCTGGTAATTAGGTATTCTACTATGGCCATTGGTCATAAAGTTTGTATCCCTAGTAAGAGGGTAAAAGCACAAATTTGTGTCACACTTTCATCCAACTTATCAAAACAATTGAATTTAAGTATTTCTAACTAAAAATCAATTTTGGTCAAACATATGGTCTAGTAAGATTCATTCTAGCTAAGTTAAATACTTCCACAACTTTTTTCAGCTAAAATTATTGGCTAAAAATATATGGAGCACCAATTTTTGAGTCTAATTTACCAAAAGAATAAAATTAGTTGAAAAACTTGAAGTTTTAATAACTCCTACTAATGTAAATAACATTTTTAAAAAAATATAAAAATACCCTAAATTGTAGATCCATAATTGTAGTTTTCAAAATATATTTATTTTAATAGTTTAATTATAATTATAATTATATATGTGTGTGTGTGTGTGTGTACAAAAGTAAGTTATCAGCACAAAATATTAGGTTCATTACCATGCCAAGGATAAATACTATTAAAAATTATTTAAAAAATTGAAAAAAATATGATGCGCTAGATAAAAGAATCTATTCACATACATTTTAATATTTATTTAAAAATATATATTTATCAAAATTGGAAAAAAATATATCCATGTACTAAAGTTTCAAGTTATAAATACACACAAAACATTTGAAAGAAGAAAAAAAATACTATAAAAAGTTTGACATCTCATGCAACTTCATTTTTTAGCATTTTATCAACAACTAAATTATAGTGTTAATTTATTAATAACTAGTTTAGAATTTTTTTTTAATTTTTTTTTTAAATTACAAACATAAAATATACTAAAAAATATATATTTTACTAGTTTACATCATTTCAAAATTCAAAACATATATGCCACTTTTTAGTGATTCAAGTTTAAAATTTGGATCAATGTTGGTTGTTTCCTTTATAAAGTGTGACACAACTTTGCACTTTTACCCAAGAATGACTAGAGTTTCTACTGTTGCGGTAAATATTGTTGTTGACATGGTGTTAAAGGTATGGAATATGACTTGTGTGGACTAATTCACATACATCTTTTGAAGAATTTAAAGGAGATCAAGAAGAGTAGGAAGAATACTTTTCGATATGGCAATTTGGTTGTCCATCTACTCTTTTACTTTTTTTAAGAGTTACTGGTAATAAGAAAGTTAGAATGGGAAAATTCAGAGCCTATTGCTTATCAAATTAGGAATTTCATGATAAATCTTGGTGGTTTGGATGCACAAGAATTTTCCCTTGCTGCATTCTTTGTAACATTTCAGATGATGATGAACAAAAGGTCTAGGATTCTAGTAAGTGTTGTGGAAAGATAATTCGGAAGCATAAATTTTCTTATGTCTACAGATTTTTGTGACATGGAGACAGTTGAATCAAGGTTGGCTTGGATATCTAAATTCAGTTATGAAGTGTCAAAGGCTGAAATTGATAAATAAGCTAAAATTCTCTTGGAAAGCCCTAACGAAAACACCCTTGGTAGCGAGACCAGGACAAGGAAGAAAAGGAAGAGTATAGTGAAGCTAGAAAATGTAGAGGAAAGTAAGCTTGAACATGAACATGAAAGAATAAGTATTCAAAGAGCTTTGGAAGATTTGTAGAAAGTTATTCCTGATGCTAATTTTGATTCATCTATTTTTGTTGTGGAGAATCTCAATGGCATGATTAATTCCTTGAATGTCTATATCTCTGGACTTAAAAAGTTTGCTAGAAATAGGTCTATCAAAGAAGATTTGAATGATATCAAAGAAAATGTGAAAATGCATAAAATCAAGTAATGGAAGAATTGGAAAGTGTACAAGGTTGTGAAGAAGAGGCACATGAACTGCTTTCTTTGTGTCTAGATTGGTCTGGCAATACATTGGATATGAGAAATGAAATAAGGATAAGTGGCTCTTGACTGAGCACTCAGGAAGATACATACAAGTTAGCAGAAGATAAATAAAATCACAAATGGTCCTACATTGTGCAGCTTCAAGACAATTTTTTCTTTCTATTGGAGGGTATGCCAAAAAGTGGCAATATGATGGGTATGTGGCTGACAACTTTTCTTTTACAAAAAAATTATGAAATGAAAAGGGTTTTTAAAGGAGATTCTTAGCTTTCCACCAATATAAATTATGCTTTAATTTGAATTTAATAAGTAATTATTATTCATTTTCTATTTGAATTACGATTAAAGTCCTAATTGATAGGTTGATTGAAAAACATATATAGCTTTCAAACGGTATCACATTTTTTGAATCCAAAACATGTCACATTCTATGCTTCACATACTATAGGATTAAAAAGGAAAAATTGAATTTCATGAAGTTTTGACCAAGTTAAGGTGGTTAGACATACGAAGTTTTTATACTTTTTAAAAGTTGTAATAAAAATCATAATTAATTATTTACTTGGAAAAAATAAAAAAATATGCATCACATCGGACATGAGTCCTCTACTTATATCTAAAATATTATAAAAATATTATTATTTTATTGTGGTTAGGATGGTCAAATAGACACCTACTTCTTATTTTTTCCCTAAAATTTAAGTATTACTACATTGAAATTTCAAATTTTCACCAAATAGATTTTTTTTTAAAAAAAAAAACCTACTAGTTTATAAACTACATTCATCTTTTTACATATTCTATTCTTACATATTTTTGAAATAATATAGATAAATTATTCAAATTTTTATGTCAAGTTGCCTAACTCTGATTTTTTTGAATTTTTTGCCACTTAAGGGCCTATTTTTTCCACGATGATCCTGCACATACCCAGGATTGAAGAAAAAATGTCATCAAACATTTTGTGACACTTAGAGACATGATTAAACTTAGACACACTTCTATTTCTAGTTCTCTTGGCTATTTTGGTGAAATATCAGAAATCAATCATAGTCCCAATACTTTAACATATGGGATAGAGTCTCTAATTAAACTTGAGCTATTTTACAAGACTCTTGGCAGTGCAAAAGGTTCATGGGAAGAAGGTAAAACATCATGAAAGGATATTTTGGAGAGTCTTAGAAGTTTTTTTTTAGGATAAATTTGTGTTCATATATTTTTGGCTACATTTTTTATATACATTGTTATACCAGACCCCTTCCTTTTCATTGATGCCAAAGGGGGAGAGATAAAGAGAGGAAGAGATAAAGAGATGGAGAGTTAGAGAAACTTTTTTTTATGAAGATCTATTTTAATATGGGGAGGAAGTTAGAATATTTTGTTATGGTATACATGAGATTTTTTTTGTCATGCATGTTGCCATCAATGCCAAAGAGGGAGATTGTTGGAAGTCTTGCAACATGAGCATGAAGTATGGAGAGTTGTGATAGTTGTGTTGTCATTGATGTCAACATGGTAATAACTTCATGATAATGACTATATGGGAAGCTTTCTTGGTTTGTTGGAAGTTATTCTCTATCGATAACACTTCTCTAACATGATGGTATTCGAGTACGAAACTCATTGCAAGATTTGATATGACTCTAATCTTCTAACCATGTTTTATTAAATCATTAAAACTACTTTTCTTGGATCTTGAGACATTCTTTTGACTATGAATAGAAATTTATCTCTGGAAAAGTTCAACTCTTTATCCTACTATTGTTCTATGTGTGGTGTACTGTGTGGGAGACTTTGCATTCTACTAAGGTGAATATTCTTATACTACGATTGAGATGACAGTATCTTTACTGGTAGTATGATGGGAAATTAATGTGTTCTTAGATCCAAAAGGTGTTTTGCTTTGAGGATTATTTTCCGGTTTGAAAAATATTTTTTAGTCTTGGTCGACTCAACGAATACAATATATTATGAAGACTAATAGCCAATTTGGAATAATACACTACTTGGATAATTTTTTTGAATCTTATATGGTGTCAACTTGAATGACGAACAAGATATGCTTGTATATATATAGAAGGTTCTTTGAAGATGAAGTGCAAGAAGAGAGAGGCCAAAGAAAGCAAGAAAGAAAAGTGTGAGTGTGTGTGTGCGAGAATTTGAATAGAGAAGAAGATCATAGACTAAATTATTTATTAGTAGTATAGATTTGTTGAGAAATGTAGTGCTTTTTATTCTGAGCTTCAGTGGAACTGAACCTTGCACATTGAAGGTGTATTCCATCAATTCATTCTTTTGGTAGTTATCCATCTTTCATACTCAGGCTGTGAGCTTTTTAAGGACACTGAGTCCTAGAAGTGATCCCCATAATATTTTGTATCCGAATATAATATATTGTGATTTAACCCTCACCATGGTTTTTCCCATTCTAGGTTTTCCACGTAAAAATCATAGTGTTCTTACATGTGATTGCATTGACTTGCTTTTATGTTCTCTCTTGTTGATTCAACCAAAATGGTAATAATGAATACATGGATTTTATTATCGGTCTGTGGAATATTGATTCACCCCCCCTCTTAGTATTCCAAATGTTCAATAGGGCGAATGGGTCTCACCTAGATCTTTTGGTCCCAAACTAGACTTTACACATTTCTAAGCACTCTTGATTTTTGGTCCCATACATTATGGCTGATGGGATTCATTCACCACCTTGAGCGAATGAGACTTTTGTGGCCCAAAATTAAAATTAATTCAAATTTCTAGCAGGATTTTATTCTCCTAGATCTGATGTCAGCTTGTAGTGTTGTAATTTTGAGAATTCTTGCATAATTGAGTATAAATACAAGGTTCTTTCATTCATATTTTCAGCTAGCAATCTAACAATAAATCAAGTATTCAAAAGCATTCACAAGAGCATTTGAGAGCATTCAAGGGTAGATTATCATGCATTTTAGAGAATTCTTCAAGCATCAATCACCATGTCAAAGATTTCATGCATCCTATTTGTTATGTTGCTAACAATTGTGATGTAGAGTTTATGATTCAAGCAAGTGCTTCATTCAAGATCAACATCATTCAAGCTAGATTCAAGATCTACATCCATTGCAGCCATCTCAAGCATATTTGCAGCATCTTATTGGTAGGGTTTGGTGAGTTGCAACATTGTTATTTATTCATTCATCATTCTCCATTCTTATTTAATTTGATTTCAAGGATTGATTTCCAAAATAGGGTTTGACCAAGGAAAACCCCTATCTGCTAATCCAACAAGAATTTCTCCTCTCCTTTGTGTGTGATTTGTAGGTCTAGGTTGTAGATTTCCTAAGGAGAAAGATTGGAGAAAATTTTGAAATCATTCAAAGTTTTCAAAGTTGTCATCAAGCCTTGGAGAACATTGGAGAAGACCTACAAGCTATAAATCAAAGATTCAGATTTGGAAACCAATCGAGAAGGATATAATAGATTGAGAAGAGTAGGATCAACCTTTAAAGTTGTAAAAATTCCCAACTGGACTGATTTTCCACTTCTGATGAATGAGTCCCAGTTCCAGTCAAATTTTAGGTTTCAACAAATTTGGATACCCTTTTGGAAGATTCTTGTTCCTGCCCAATTTTCTAGAAACTAGATTGATTCTCCTAGCTTGTCAAATGAGTCCTAGTTAACAATAAAGTCTAAATTTCCAGTGTTTTTAATCTCCATCTAGCCACTTCTAGATTTCCAAGTGCGCACATTCTGTTTTTTATTTTTTTGTGTTGTTTCATTCACTTTTCTAGGTCATTTAGTGTTACATTGCACTCAACTAGGGTTTTTCATTTCATCTTTCATTTCATTATCTTTTCCAAGTCTAAACTTGGTGGTGAACCCCTTATTAGATCATATTCATCCCCTAGAATAAACCTCTTGCAAGATCTCTTTCTCCTTTGCAAAGAGATCTCAAGGATTTTTTCTTGAGTGAAAGTTAGTGAAAATTGTCCTTTCTAGGTCTTAATGCCCTAGGTAAAAAGGTAAAAAAAAATCCTACCTTTCATTTGTATACATATATATTTGTTAGGGAGAAATTTGATATGTCAACAAGACTGTTGTATGAAACCTTAGCTCTTGATTTCAAAGGGGGAGAATTATTTTAGAGATGATTTTGACATATTTCCATTTATGACAAAAGGGGAGATTGTTTGAAGAATAAGGAGATGATGTTGATTCATTTTTTGGCAACATCAGCATGTGGGATGAGCACAAATTGTATAGTCATGTATTTCAATATTGTCATTGATGTTGACATTGTATCCTAATATGAAGACCATTGTGTAGACTAGTTTGGATGGCTTTAATATTTTTGAGGATGGTATTGAAAGACAATTTTGCAAGAAGGTTTGATCTGATGAAGATAATTATTGTGGAAATTGACTAAGTGTCAATTCAAGTGATTTTATGTACAAGGGATATGGTAATTGGGTCCATATTGGTATGCTAATGAAGATTTTTCTCAGAGATTCTAATATAATTGTTTTGGTTGATAGAAAATCCTAATTCCAAAGTTTTATCTTGTTTTGGATCTTGGTGTGGAATTTGTCAGTAACAAAAAATTGTCTTGGCAGCTATAGGAGTTTTCCAATCTAGTGCATATGTTTTTGTGGATTTGCACTTCTCTACGGATTGAATTTTGGCTTTGTGGTTATGTGGAGATGTTGATAGGTGTCAGTTGATTATGTATTCTAGTTGGCATTGTCTTTGGAGGTCCTTGTGTCCATATATGGTTATACAATTAAAAAAAAATTGTTACTAGGTCATTACCACTTCTAACCTAATGAGTTGAGTGTGTTGTGGAGGATGAACGAGTGATCCCACAATACCGGTTTACAATTTTTTTGACGAAAGAAAATTGAAAAAAATGCTCCCATGATTTGTTTTGGATTTTAGGGGTTCACACGAATGAAGGTGTTCATATGGACCCAAAAAGGGGTTCGTATGAACCCCCCTTCCTTGGAACAAATCCTCTTTAATGACAAGACCCACTTTTTGGCACATTTTTTAAAATGAAGATATAGGTCAAAAAAGGGGGGGTTCACTCGAAGGGGGGCTCCATACGAACCCCCTTTTTCCCCCTTCACCTCATCTTCTACCAAATCTTTGCAAAAAAAATTCTTTTGAAGCTCGAGTTGAAGATGAAAATGGGGGAGAGTTCACAGACCAAACCGGATGATGGTAGTCCTCAGAATGATTTATCCATCAAATATAATTTTAATATGTTTTGGTTTTATTATGTATTTTTTTTAGTTTGATTAAGCATATGTTTTTCACCAAAAATCAAGCTCTTTGCTTTGCACATACATGGAAAAATAGTAGATTATCAAAAAAAATTTAAAAATATCAGTGCAATCTGATTCAAAAAAAATTGAAAAAAGTATATTTAGAATGTAAAGACAAAAATGTCACAAATCACTAGTTTGCATCATCTTCAAATTCCTCACAGTTTAGTCATTATAGGAACTCGAAAGTGAATATTTAGTTAAAAAAATTCAGCTCAATGCCTAGTTTGGAAAAAAAGTTGTAAAAGTCAGTATTGTGGGATCACCCGAACATGTGTTGATCCATTATGTGGGGGCTCTTTTAGGTTTTTGATAACCTATTTCAAATTTTTTTGATCTTTGAATCTTAGTGCTAAGTGTGTGTATGGATCTTGAGCTAATAAGTTACATTTTTCTTATTACATCTAATTAGGTCAACCTAATTGGTGTTATAGATTAAGCGAATATATAAGAAGGATTTTTTTTTATGTTTTGGGGTGTGTGGAAATGTGATAAGTGTAAGTGGATGTGAACTATGAAATTATAGAAAGAATGTAGAGCAGAGCAGAGCATAGTATTAATTCATATTAATATGAAGTGTGTGAAATTGATATATTGAGCTTCAATGGAACTGTACTCCAACATACTATATATGTATTTTGTAATAGTTGAAAAATTGGTTGTGTACCATAATCTCTTTTATCTCTTCTATATTTTAGTGGGAAGTAATTCCAATTGGACAATGATACCACCTATAGTGAGTACTTATATAATACACTATAACCAGTTATAATATATTATGAGCTAATCCTCATCGTGGTTTTTCTCATTTTGGGTTTTCCATAAAAATATTGGTGTTCATGTGTTATGTGATGTTGCTGAATGTTTTCATGATTTCCTTCATTACTATAATATAATATATGGTATGTGAGTTAAAATTTTAAATTGTTTAAAATAATATCAATTCATCTACCTCTCAGTATTTTGGGTGTTCAACAGTTTCACCATATATACATACTATAAAACACACCTTTGATTTTAGTATGAACCATGACCTGAAACTCTAGATATAACACCTTCAAAAAACTCTAATAATCATTTCCAAAAAATATAAGCATATGCTTAGCCATGAATAAATGTGAAGCAAAACACTAAACACCACTTTGTCATATTGAACTCTCTTTTATTCAAATTTTCTTAAAAGCACTTGGAAACCAAGTGAACTAAATTCATCATAAAAATTATTAACATGTATGCAACACATCAACAACATTTGCAATATGCAACACTATCCAACTATAGTAATCTCTTCAAACACAAGTTATACCATCAACCTCTTCAACTATACTAAAGTAAGACATCAATGACAACACCAACAACACTATGTTGGCATCAATACCAACAACTCCAATGCTAGGGGTTGACATCATCAAAACCAGTAGCATTATAGCATTGTCTTCATACAAGGGGTTGAAATCAATGAAAACACCCAAGAAACTCATAAACAACTCAAGCTTCCAAACATCCAATAATCTCCCCCTTTGTCATTGGTGGCAACGCCTACTTTCTAAAAAACCATCAATGAAAAACATCAACCAACATTAATATTGCAATAGGAAATACTCCCCATGACTAGGACAACTATTTACAGGTATGTGCAAAATCATGGAAAAAATAGGCCCTTCAGTGGCAAAAAATTTAGAAAAATCAGAGTTAGGAAACTTGACGTAAAAATTTGAATAAGTTATCTATATTATTTAAAAAATATGTAAGAATAGAATCTGTAGAATTGAATTTAATTTCTAAACTACTAGGTTTATTTTAAAAAAAAAATCTATTTGGTGAAATTTTGAAATTTCAATGCAGTAGCACTTAAATTTTAGGGAAAAAATAAGAAGTAGGTGTCTATCTGACCACCCTAACCACAATAAAATGATAATATTTTTTTATAATATCTTAGATATAAGTAAAGGACTCATGTCCGGATGTGATGCATATTTTTTTGTAATCTTTTTCTATATAAATAATTAATTATTAATTTTTTATTACAAATTTTAAAAAATATAAAAGCTCGTATGTCTAACCACCTTAACTTGGTCAAGAATTCATGAAATTTATTTTTTCTTCTTTTAATCCTATAGTATGCAAAGCATATAATGTTATGCATGTTTCAGATTCAAAAAATGTGATATCGTTTGAAATCTATAGATGTTTTTCAATTAGCCTATCGATCAGGACTTTAGTCGTAATTCAAATAGAAAATTAATAATAATTATTTATTAAATTCAAAGCAAATAATAATTTATATTGGTGGAAAGTTGAGAATCTCCTTTAAAAACCATTTTCATTTCATCAATTTTGGGTAAAAAAAGGTCATCAGCCACATACCCTACACATACCCATAATATCGCCACTTTTTGGCCCATCATGATCCTGCACATACCCTTACTCTTCATAGAATTCTTCTCCTACAACACTAGTAACAGGTGCTCTTCTAGATCACTCTCCTCCTTTTCTCCTTAGACAATACCTTTCCATACTCTCATCCCCTATGGTCTTAAGAAAATATTCACTTCTACACTAGCTCCATGTTTCTTAGATTCTCTTATGGTTTTTAAACCAATTTAAATCTCTTCCCCTTTGACATCAATGGAAAAGGGCCATAAAATAATCCAACTCCCTTGATCTCACCCTTTGACAACATTTAAATGGAAACACCTCAATACACTACTTGCAACATAAACAAGCAACTACACTCATTCTTCTACACTCTCTTTTATATATTGAACTCTTTTGCTCTCTTGCACACTCCCCCTTAGGGCACACAATATTCTCCATCTGACTACACTAACCACCAACCACTACTACCTACTCCCCCTAAGAGGTAGCCATCAACATCAGTCCAGGACCAAGAATTTATCTTAAAATGCTTCCCAGATTGATGCACATACTTATCCATCTAGTTGAAAGGAGGGGCAATAACCCCTAACTTCTCTTGGAGATACTTAAAAACATCTTTTGCAAGAGTCTTTATGAAAACATCAACAATAGGTCTAATCCTTAGTAGGAACATACTCCAACTTAACCTCATCCACTAGAACTTTCTCTCTCAAGAAGTGATACCAGATTGAGATATGTAACTTTATTCTTAAACACATTACCGAATTCTTTGAAATATTGATCACACTTTTATTGTCACACATGATAAGAATAGGTTCATCATATGAAACTATGATATCCTTTAATGTTTGTTTTGAAATCCACAACACATGTGTACAACATTATGGTGATACAAAATATTTTCCTTATATAGTATTTAATGACACTAAATCCTTCTTCTTGCTTAGCCATGAAACCAACCCGCTTCTAAGAAAGAAAGCACCACCAGTTGTACTTTTCCTATCATTTGCACATCTAAACCAATTTGTATTTGTATATGCACTCAAAGAGAATTCAATATTCTTAGGATACCACAAACCATAATCTAGATTTCCCTTCAAATATTTGAATATCCTCTTCATTGTTGCAACATGAGATTTTATAGGATCTTGAAATCTGGCCACAAGACAAACTAAATACATGATATTGGATCTACTAGTAGTAAGGTATAATAGTCCACCAATCATTGATTTATGCTTTCTCTAATCTATCTTAGGATATTCATCATTCTTTCTCAACTTACAACTAGTAACCATAGCAGTACATACTAGTTTAGAGTCATCCCTTCTAAACTTCTTCAACAATTCCTTTAAAACATGGATAGATTGTGATATGAATATACCTTTCTTTGATTGACTAGTTTATAAACCAAAGAAGAAATCCCACTCCCCACAAATTGAAATTTCAAATTCTTTTTATATTTCCTCTAAAAATATTTTGTACGTACCTCTATTTCCTCTAAAGATTATGTCATCAATATATACTTCCATAATTAAGCTTTTTCTCCTTCAACTTTGAAATACCAATTGCTATCTACAATACCTTTTATGAATCCTTCTTGCAAAAATTACTTATCTAACCTTGCATACCAAGATCTGGGAGCTTTACTTAGTTCATACAATGCTTTCTTCAATCTGTAGACCATATTTGTATCTTCTGATAATTGAAAAACTTATATTTTTTAAATTTATACCTCGTCTTCTAAATCAACGTTCAAGAATGTAGACTTCACATCCATATGATATACTTTGAAATCTTTATGTGCTACAAAAGATAAAAACATCCCGATAGCTTTCATTCTTGCAACTAGAGAATTTTTTATCAAAATCTATACCTTCAACTTGTAACCCTTAGACACAAGTCGAGCCTTGTTCCTAACAAATTTTCCATCTTCATTCAATTTGTTCTAGAATACCCACTTAGTGCCAATCATATTCTTGTTTATCGATCTTGTGGAAAATTCCCAAGTCAAATTCTTCTTTATCTATTCTAACTCTTCCTTCATTACTTTGATCCAATTATCATCCTTGCATGACTCATTCACTATTTTGGTTCCACCTCATAAAGTAAAAAAAAATATACTTTTTCTTCTATCATAGTAGATTTTCTTCTTGTCAAAACAACTTTTATCTAATATCTAATCATCATATATGCTAAATGATTCTTCTACACATACTCAGGAGTCTTAGGATTCATTTATGGAGTTTTTTCCTCCTCAACTATAACCTCTTTCCCTTTATTTTCATCATTTTCTTCTTCAATGCAAGGGGATTCATCCGATTCATATCCATTTATCAGTACTAAACTTTGATGTGTTTCGTCATCCAATTTGACACTTACACTTTCACCAATATTTTTCAACCTTTTATTTTAGCACTCGTAGACCTTGCTTCTTGTATAGTATCCAAGGAAGATTCCTTCATCAGATCTTGCATAAAAATTTCATAAGTTTTCTTCATCTCTTTTGATATAACACTTGCTTCAAAAAAATATGAAATATTTCATAGTAAGAGGTTCACCATACCATAACTCATAGGGAGTCTTTGAACTGTTCACTTTTGCTTGACCTTTGTTAAGAATGTAGACTATAGTATGAATTTCTTCTCTCCAATAGCCATCCAAAATATTAGCTTCCTTCATCATTGTCTTAGTTACTTCCTAAACTATTCTATTTTTCCTTCCACAACTCCATTCTACTAAGGAGTTCTAGGGGTTAATAAATGCCTTCTTATTCCATGATCTTCACAAAAAATTATTTGAAGTAAACTCACCACCTCTATTAGATCTCAAAAAAATTATTTTCAAATCAATTTCATTCTCAACCATATCCTTATATGTTTTAAACTTGTCTACAACTTATGATTTTTCTTTGAGAAATGTAACCCAAGCCATTATAGAATAATCATCAATTAATAATGTGACATACATGTCACCACATGAGCTTCTAATTCTAATAGGTCCACATAGATCTGTATGCACTAACTCCAAGGGACTTGTGGTAGAATATTCCTTTGTCTTGAATCTTGTCTTTGTTTTCTTTCCAACTTGAAATTCTTTATAGATTGCATTGATAGGCTATGTAATCTTTGGAAAAACTCTCATAGCATTAGTTGAACTTATCCTTACTCAACTATAAAAACTAATATGACCCATTCTTCTATTCCATAGCCAACTTTCATTAGTTTGAGACAGAGAGCACTTTGCACCACTATATTTGAGTTGATTGACATCACCTCTTGTCCATTTTTGTAATAGCAACCCAAATACCAAAGCTTACTTTTTTCATTTCACAACTACCATTTTTAAATATAAGATTATATCCTTTGCTACACACTTTTCCTACACTTAAAAGACTATGTCGAAGACCCTTGACATAATTAACATCATCTATATTATGTTTTCCATCAAAACTAATTGAATCTTTTCCACATATCTTAGCATATGTATCATCACCTAACTTAACAAGACCACTATCATACTTTTCAAGCTTAAAAAAATTACTCTTATCACCTATCATATGATTTGAGCCTCCACTATCAATGATCTAGTAGTTCTCTCTAGCATGAAAAGCAGTCAACATAGTTCCTTCAATTTTTGCAACACTTTCCTTTACACATCTTCCAAGATTAGTAGAATTAGTTCCAACATTTAAATTCATGAATAAGCATTCATCTATAGTCAATATTAGCATTTTCCCAGGTCTGCAACACTAGAACCTTCACTACGGAGAAATATAGAGCAATCCCCTTTCTCTCAAACACCTTATTTCACTAGACAAACATATTTTCAAACACACCTTTCACTGTAGTATGATCGAAAACCTAAAACATTGGATATAACACCTCTAAACAACTTTGATCATCATGTCCAAAATGCATGAGCATATCTTCAACCATGAAGAAATGTAGAAAAAGAACTGAACACCACTCTATGACACTAAACTCTCTTTTATTCAAATTTTCTCAAAAGCACTTGGAAACTAAGTGAACTAACTTCATCAGTAACATTATTAACACCTCTACAACACATCAACAACATCTACAACATGTTACACTTTTCAATTACAAAAATCTCTCCAAACAAAAGTTATACCAACAACCTATGCAACTATATTGAAGTAAAACATCAATGACAACACCAACAACATTGTGTTGACATCGCTACCAACAACTCCAATGCTAGGGCTTGGCATCATCAACACTAGCAACATTCCAACACTCTCTTCATACAATGGATTGACATCAATGACAATACCCAAGCAACTCACAAACAACTCAAGCTTCCAAACTTCCAACAACATGACTCTCTATGGTTGAGAGAAAATAACCTTTTTCAATATAATTGGGTGACTTTGAATATCCAAATATTATGGGTTTTTTAATAAAATGAAACACTTTTAAGCTTCATTAGATCTGCACTTATAATGAGATTTCCAATTTCATATATGTATCACCTCAATTAGACATGGTTTGTTTGTGATTTCTCAAACTTCTTTTTTGGGTGATTAATTCTAAAGTTATACCATCATGATTAGGTAAAATGCAACAACATCTAGTGAACCTCACTATGAAGCTTTCTAAAAGAAGGATTTATCTAAGTGTTTGGATTAAAGTATATATCAACATAAATCAACTTATATATTAAAGTAATTTGTTTTAAAATTTGTTGGTGTATAACTCCTATAGTTTACACTAACTCAATCATAGTTAAGTGACTCATTCCAAGGAGTTGCTGATAAGGGTCCTCTCCTCATTAGGTGGTTGAGTTGTCTCTTGACTCTTTCCCAATGAGTTGTTGGATAAGGGTCATCTCCTATTCTCTTGCCATGAGTTTATATTCCTAAGGCTTATGGTTGCTCACCTCTTTGCTATTTATTGAGGATTTGAGCTCTTCATTTGATGGGCCAGCTAATACATTCTTTGCATTGTTCATTGTGCTTGCATTTCTATCTCCTTGATCCTTCTCGGTTCTTTCATGGTATCAGAGCATTAAGTGGAGATGTTTGTAAGGCAATAGGTGAAAAAAATTGATTGTATTTTGTGAGATTTATTTTGTTTCAGTGTGTTTATCATCCACAGGAAAGCTAAAACAAATTGCAGAGATCCTACTTGTTGTGTGCTAAATGGAGGAGTCAAAAGACACCTCCCTCTCCAACTCTGAGTCATAGCTTCAAGCAAGCCTCCCTCTAAATTAGAATCTCTACCAAACTCACCCTTTGGAAGGAACAATTCACCTTTTAAAAGGTTAAATCTGCTGTGGCAGGCCTATTAGGGTCTTTGGAAGCGTGTTTCCTGAGGTCTTTGGTGCAATCTAACCTTTTGGTCTCTGCCCCTTCATCGGCATCAAAGGCAGTGATTACTTGTTTTCAGCTCGTGTGCTCACTGGAAAGGCATCTGCAAAATTGCTTCTCAAGAAGAAATTTGGAGGGCATAAGATTTTTAATCTTATTGATGTGGTCTCTAGGCGGTAGTATCTTCTTATGAAGAGGCCAACCTTGCGATTTGTTGTGATTTCACTCATTCAAAAGTCATAACCTCTTCTCTCACTTGAAGATCAGCAAATCACTTGGCATCTTCATACAATATTTAGACCGTGGTGCGCTGTAAAGAGGCGTTTGAAATTGAAATGCTCAATCTAAAGATGCGTTTCAAGTCTAGCACCCCTGTGGCTGCCAGTAGTAGCAATATACACTTCAGGCAGGTCAAACGCTAGGCATGAGGGAGTACATCTCACAGAACCAATCAGGTAGCGATTTGAGTTTGGAGGCCGCAAACTGTAATCTGGAGGCTGAATTTGATGATTTGGACGCATCTTGTTGAGGCAGGCCACGCAAGCCCTTAGAATACCATGACTCCATCATTGGAGGTGCGTTTCTGATTGGGAGGTGTGCCATAGAAAAATAGCCCCTTGTCATTTTCATGGCCTTTTAGGTCTTGTTTCATCATGTTTTAGATGTATTGTCTTAGTTTTATATTGCAACATGGCTTGAACATGCTTATTTTAAATGATACTATTAAATATTGAAGTCTTGCAAATGTGTTGTGAAGTTTTGTAAAACATTTCTACATTATTCTATATTCTATTTAATTTTAAAATTCACATAAAAACCATCATTTGACACATCAACAAGTCCTATTTTGAAGTGTTGTTAACTCTTGTTATCGAGATTCACACTTTTCTAGGCATTTCCTCTTTATTTACACCTTTCTCATGTCTTGTTGGACCTCCTTATACACTCATAAGGTTTATTTAAGTGTATTTTTGAATGATACCCTGACACACTACATTAAATGACATTTAATTCCTAACACTTGGACACACCTTCAAGGTGGGACCCATTCGCCATGGGCGGTGAATGCTCATCCACCTTGACACAAAATTCAAAATAATTTCAAATTTCTTTCAGGATTTATTCAAATTTACACTTGATGTCGGCATGTGATGATGTATACTTGGGTACTAAGACACATGAATGGTATAAATAAGCTAATTTCATCTCATTTTAACATCCAACAATATCATTAAACATTCATACAATCCATCAAGCATTCAAGCATAACATTTTGTCAAGTATTTTGCAATAGATAATTAAAGAATCGTTGAAGCATCTTGGAGTAGCCATTGACATTGATTCAGAATTACATCTTCAAGGGTTTTTAGGTAAGTTGTAATACTTTATTTTATTCATTTATCCTTTCCCTTGCATTTCATATATTTTTATTGGGTTTGAGTACCAAAGTGGGTTTGACCAAGGAAAACCCCTATTTGCTAACCCACCAACATTTTCCCCCTTTTTGTATTTGTTATTTTGCAGATTTAAGAAATTTAAAAGGTGTTGAAAAGAGGAATCAAGTTAATTGAGCTCTTCAAGACATTACATCATCTTTTCTCCTCTTTTGAGTACTTTCTGTCCATTTTCTGTAGGATTTGACCTCGGCAACCCGACATTCAAGATTTGACAGATCTGATGTTGCAGAGTTGCTCACTGTACTTCCAAAAATATAGGAGTGGACTAATTTTCCACCCTTGGTGAATGAATCCTCCTTAGCATCAAAATCAAGATTTTGTCAGATCTAGGATCCTGACAAACAAAAACCAATTTCTGACAAATTTTCACATGTAGGTGGATTGATTTGCCACCACTGGTGAATGAGTCCCATGGTGAATTTTTTGTGACTTTAATCTGCTTTCCAAACACCTCAACAACTTCACTTGAAGCCTAGGTCAACCTAATACTTTATGTTCTACATTATTTGTTTGATTTTCATGTTATTTGCATATTACAGTGAATTTTCCAGAATTGTATAAATCTTAGATTTGCATTCATTTATTTTAGTTTCAATTCATCTATTGAATTTAGTTAGGATCATTTAGGCACTACATCATATTTGAATGAAATTGTGAGGTTTTTGCCCCCAAATCTCTCTCCTATTAAGTGAAAAACCTTGAAAGTGTTAGAGACATCTTGAGGTGCCAAAAATCTATGGTTCATTTTGGTGAACCTAACTTTTGAGCACTTTGCACTTTCTTTTTTCATTAATTTTGCATCTTAAAGTTCACTTTTCATCATAATTCAATTAGGGTATTGATTTGTTTTTGCATTTTAGAAGTTCTTTTGTTTACATTGGCGAAAGATCATTTAGATTTCATTATTGCACATCATATCAACTGAAAAATTAAAACATTTTGCATTTTTTACTGTTAATTGCATTTTATTTTTGCATTGCATTCATCTAAAATTCCTAAAAAATATAAAAAAATTGCATAGTTGGACTCATTCGCCATCTAGGGAAAATCAGTCCTTTTTTGTTTTTTCAGCATTTGTTTTCTGTATTTTCTGTAATCTTTCCTGCATTCTATTTTTTTCAATTTTCATTCTGTTAGAGTTAGTAGTAGTTTAGTTATTCAGCATTTATATACTTTAGTTTGTCTTGCATTTGAGTCACCTTTACCCTTCGTAGTACTTGTATGAGTGTTTGGTATTCCATTGACAATACTTTGGTGAGAAGAAGTTCTAGACTCATGGCCTCTCACGATAGCACTTTCGTTGTGGACCTTGGGATCTCACAAGATCCTACTCCTAGTATGGACAATGGAGGATTAGGCACTAACAATACTACAATTCCTTCACCCTTTCACCCAATCCAAGATGAAACTCAAAACAATTCTCAAGATAGGATTAACATTCATGAAGAATTTGCACACTTACAACATGACTTGACTCTTGAGAATGTTTCTAAAACTGCTATACCTACCATTGATAACCTTCATCAGTTACTTGAACATGATGGTGGTTTGACCGTCCTAAGAAAGATTTATGAGACTTCTAATAAACATGCTCCTCCTAATAATCAATCTGCAATCCCTCCTGTTAATCAAGGAGGATCTCAAGTTCCTCCCCCTTCAACCATTACATCTATTCCAACCTATACCCCACCACAAGTCACTACTACTTTACAATAGGTTAGTTATGTGACTCCTTTCACAACTCCATCCAACATTCCTTCCTCCCTTGTGGCATCCAAAATCTCTTCAACCACCTTCACACCTCCTACCATTCTTTTTACTTCACCTCCTACTATTCCTTTTAGTTCACCTCCTACCATTCCTCTCACTTCACCTCCTACCATTCCTTTCACTTCACCTGCCACTCCTTATACTCCATCACCCTTTTCCCTTCCATGACAACCTACATACCATGATCTTGTTATTACCCAACTCCTTAACATAGTATCATCCATGCAACATCAAATTTCTGCCATTAGCCAAGGTCAATCCGCTCCTTTTACATATCATGTCCATACTAGTCCATTATCCCTAGAGATTTCGCGTACCCCACTGCCACAAGGGATATAAATGCCTTGATTTGAGAAATATGGAGGTAAAGGAGATCCTGTTAACCATGTTAATGCCTTCACAACCTTATGCAGTTACTTTTTCCTCGATGAGAGACTCTTGGCCAAGCTCTTTCCTAGGACTTTAAAAGATAGTGCTTTAGAACGGTTTTCAAAATTTCCTAATCATTCCATCCGCTCCTTTAATGAGTTAGTGGATGCTTTCATAAGAAAATTCCAAGTTCATATGCAACCCAAGAAGACTATGGCTGATCTCATAGGATGTAGACAAAACACAGATGAAAAGATTACTAATTTTATTTCATGATATCAATGTGTATTCCCAAATCAATGTTAAAATTCCTGATGCACATCTGTAGAAGATGTTCATTGAGAATTTGCATAGAAACCTTCAGGAAAATTTTACGATGATAAAATTCCCTTCGTTCATGCATTTATGCACGACTTTGTGTGAATCTCATAACTCAGTTTCAAGTTATGGTTCCCAATCCATTTCTAGCTGAATAGACAAACCTAATAGTAACACCGAGCAAGAAGAGAGAAGACACAAATTTGATTATGAAAAATAAAATTTGTGCCTTCTTCTCTCTTCTTGCTCAGTGTTATCATTCTCTCTATTTAATGTTCTTGCTACTGCAATGTTAATGTCTTTTCACCTTAGTGCATAATCACTTAGCAACGTTTGTCATAGATCCCTTCCACATTTTAGATCATTTGATGACCAAACAAAAGCTTTTTACAATTTAATCCACCTTTGCAACCACAACCTACCCAACCCATTCAAAAAGCTATGGGTACTGTTAAGTCCATTGTGACTTATCAATATGGGGACCCTAATAGATAATTCACTCATTTACTCGACTCCCTTCATAATACCATGAACCAATTACTCAAAAAATGTATGCTCACTTTGCCACCCATTCGTCCCCTCAATCCAAACCAACCCTTACCACCCTCTTTTAGACCTAATGCTTATTGTCACTTCCATCATCAGAATGGGCATGACACTGAACATTCCAAGCGTCTTAAACATCTTGTTCAAGACCTCATTGATTTAGGACACTTGACCATCATAGATAGAAGTAACAAATTTGTTGCACCACCTAATCAAAAGTTGCAAATTTTCACCAACCAGGCTATGCCTAAACATACTACTTCATTTGTCAAGGCTAGTGAACCTTCTAACACTGATGTAATGACTATTGATACACTTACTGAGTAAAATGACATATCTCCCATGGATTTTGACTATATTCCTATGAATGATCTTGTGGCTATGATAGACGTTATCCCTTGTAAGGGAAATACTAATAAACCTCTTGATATTACCTTTTATGATAAAGATATATTACCAAAACTTCCTGACGATCCTCTCTACATAGCCGAAAGAATCTATGATAAGCCCACTAATGGGATACTAATAGATCACACTTGTGGTGAAAATGTGATCACAAAGCAGTTCTTAGTATTACATAATTTATATCAAGATGAATATGATAAAGTTACTGCATGGATAAAAAATCATAACGGTTTTTCCTGCCCTACAATCAGATCAATCGTGCTACCTTTAAAAATAGGACCGAAAACCTTTGATGTGAGATTTTCTATTATTTTGCAATCCGACCAATTTCATTTGCACTTAGGCCATCCTTGGCTTGGCACAATGAAAGTGGTCACATCAGTCATTCATAAGTGTTTAAAGTTTCCGCATGACAATGAAGTTTTTACTATCCATCATAGCCAATTCAATCCTTTATCATCCAAAGGTAACTTTTCTCTAGAATCCTTTTGGCCTGAACTGATTGAACCTATCACACCTAGAAAAGACTTCTTCTTCCTCGCTTATCAAAATTTTAAAGCTAAAAGGATTGTTGAATTGTCTCTTAGTGGTGTTTCCCCACCCACTTCTGAACCTCTTGTTATAGATGAAATCATGCATGACACTCCCTCAAACAATAATCAATGTTTACCCATTTTGTCACACCTTGATTCTTCAACCCCTTCATCTAAACGACCTAGAGAGGTTGAGAATAGCCCAATCTTGCAACCTTGCCTTAAATAAGTTTACAAAGTTAAAGAGAAAGAGATTGATCCACCTCCCTTTGAAACAACAGAGATTCAAGTTGATCAATCTGTCTTGACACCATAATAGAATCATAATAGACTTAGATGTAATCAATCTACTAGAGAGCATCGACAACGTTGTCATTTTCTTGCTAGACAATTGAAAACTAAAACAAACAAAGAAAATCAACCTCATCCTTTGTCAGAAGTAATTCCTGATACTCCCCTTGACATACCACTTGAAACTCCATCCCCTTCATCCCAACAACCTAAACCTACCCCGGATAAACCTTTATTGATTCAACCCTCTTTGGAGAGCACTCTTTGTCCTTCTGTAGTCATTAATCTTGCTGAGGATGATGATGAACAGGTACCTAAAATTGATGACTAGAGGTGCATACTAATTTAAATGCTTTATTTTCCTCTGCTATGATCCTAGATGAAAAATCCCTTATTCCAAGTGTGCAACCTGGTGACTCTCCTAGTATGGCACTTGCAATTCCTCCATTAGATAGTGAACTGCCCTTACAATTTGATTATCATGATTGGGAGGTGGATGACCTATTAGATGGTCGATTCGCCTTTGCCACACTTGCTTCTTTATTTATTATTTTCTTTCTTGTACATTCTCTTTCATTTGAGTATTGTGTTCCCCCATATCGTGTGTTCAATGTTATGTTTTCTCCTCTTTTAAAATTCCTCTATTTGTATATCTATTCTTCTATATGTCGTAAGTTGTCTTTTTCTTCTTCTTTTTTGTGTTGATCCTTTGGGGATGATGCAAAGTGTAGAGATTCCCTTAGTCTCTACCATGTTGACCCAAATGGTGCTTTCCTTTTTCCTTTTTTTTTATGTTGATCCTTTGGGGATGACGCAAAGCATAGAGATGCCCTTGGTCTCTCTCATGTTGACCCACAAGGTCTCTTTTCTTTTCTTTTGCTTTATCTTTTCTTGTGTTTTTCCTTTTGGGGATGATGCAAGGCATTAAGACTAAAATGTCTCCTTCATGTTGACCCAAAAGCCTTTTTTTTTGTTTTTGTCTTTTCGCTTGTGTTTTCCTTTTGGGGATAATGCAAGGCATTGAGGATGCAATGTATCTTCCATGTTGACCCAAAATGAATCTTTGTTTTCCTTTTGTTTTCGCTCTCTCTATGTCATTCTTCTTGTTCTATGTCTTCAGGGGATGATGATAGTTCCACACTCTTTCATAAAAACATTGCAACATAGAACATACTGACCCCAAATACATAGATCCCTTATGTGTTTTGGTGTGTTTTCTTTTCTATGGGGAAACTCCCTTTCATTTTACTATATTTTTATTTTTTTCCTTGACATGACGAAGCCTCACTTTGACACATATGACTTGGCATAGAACTTTCCTAGTTGGATCTCATGTCTTGTTTCTTTTGCATTTTGGGTATGTGCAGGATCATGATGGGCCAAAAAGTGGCGATATGATGGGTATGTGTAGGGTATGTGGCTGACGACTTTTCTTTTACCCAATATAAATGAAACAAAAAGGGTTTTTAAAGGAGATTCTCAGCTTTCCACCAATATAAAGTATGATTAAATACTTTGAATTTAATAAATAGTTATTATTCATTTTCTATTTGAATTACGACTAAAGTCCTAATTGATAGGTTGATTGAAAAACATCTATAGCTTTCAAACGGTATCACATTTTTTGAATCTAAAAAATGCATCACATTCTATGCTTTGCATACTATAGGATTAAAAAAAAAAAATTGAATTTCATAAAGTTTTGACCAAGTTAAGGTGGTCAAACATACGATTTTTTATATTTTTAAAAAGTTGTAATAAGAAAATCATAATTAATTATTTTCTTGGAAAAAAATTACAAAAAGATATGCATCACATCTAGACATGATTCCTCTATTTATATCTAAAATATTATAAAAAAATATTATCATTTTATTGTGATTAGGGTGGTCAGACGGACACCTACTTATTTTTTCCCTGAAATTTAAGTACCACTGCATTGAAATTTCAAATATTCACCAAATAGATTTTATTTATTTTTAAATAAACTTAGTAGTTTAGAAACTACATTCAATTTTCTATAGATTCTATTGTTACATACTTTTGAAATAATATAGATAACTTATTCAAATTTTTACATCAAGTTTCCTAACACTGATTTTTCTAAATATTTTGCCACTTAAGGGCCTATTTTTTCCATGATGATCTCGCACATACCCTTTTCTTTCTTCTACTTTAAGGCAACTGCTCACAAACGAAGTGTAGCAATTACTTTCAAGTGGGGGGCATCCAACACCACATTTCACTTTGTGTTCTTTGTGTAGCCTTTTCGTTTATATAATGTGTTCATTACTTTGTGGACAACATTGGGTATGATGTCCTTCATAAGTGTGATATCTCTTCGCATATTATATTCCTCTTAGTGGTTTGATGCGACACACCGCATCCCCTAGGTTGTGAATCTACTATTATTTCATTGGTCCTCTCTTGGAGACATTAGATACAATGTTCCCTAAGTGATCGACCTTACATAAACTAAACAAGACTCTTTTGAACAATCTTTCATATTACATTTTTGCATTTTACATTTATTGCACTTTTCATTTGGCCACCTTGCATAACACAACTTACATGAATGTTGTGCCATTTTATTTTGTTCATGAGTTCTAAGCATATGAATTTTTTCTTGTCTCATGAAATTTTTAAATCAACATATACATTTTCATTTCCTTTTTTGTGGTGCCTTGTTAAAGTTATCAGGCATTATAACTTTGGCATGGTTTAGTGGAAAGCCCAACTAGCACCATGACTTTTCCCCGTAGTCACTTTTGTGTTTTTGAGTGCATGCTAACTAGCAAATGCATCTCTTTTTTTTTTGGCCCTTCTCACCCCGTGGATGATCCAAAATGCTGTGGACCCAAAGTGAGTACACATCTTCTCTTTTTTCCTAGATCTGATTCACAAACATGTTGGATCGATGATCAAAGCTTCATTTTATGTCTCAACACTTGTGTGTTCCTTTGTTCTTATGTTTGGTTTGCCATGGGATCTTCATCCTGGGGACTCAATCATCCCTCTTGTTTGTTGTTATTCCATCTTGCTAAAATAAGTACATTTGAACCCTCCTCTTTTTGATGTTCATAGCTACTTTAGTGCGAATCCAAAGCAAGTTCTTCCTCTCACTAGAGTGGGGGCTAAATGTACCGTAGAAAAATGGCCCCTTGTCATTTTCATGGCCTTTTAGGTTTTGTTTCATCATTTTTTACATGTATTTTCTTAATTTTATATTGCAACATGGATTGAATATGCTTATTTTAAATGCTAATATTAAATATTGAAGTCTTGTGAATGTGTTGTGAAGTGTTGTAAAACATTTCTACATTGTTCTAGACTCTAATATAATTAACCTAAAAATCATCATTTGACACATCAACAAGTCCTATTTTGAAGTGTTGTTAACTCTTGTTATCAAGATTTACACTTTTCTAGGCATTTGCCCCTTATTTACACCTTTCTCATGTCTTGTTGGACCTGTTTCTACACTCATAAGGTTTATTTAAGTGTATTTTTGAATGATACCCCGACACACTACATTAAATGACATTTAATTCCCGACACTTGGACACACCTTCAAGGTGGGAACCATTCACCATGGGTGGCGAATGAGTCCACCTTGACACAAAATTCAAAATAATTTCAAATTTCTTTAGGGATTTATTCAAATTTACACTTGATGTCAACTTGTGATAATGTATACTCAAGTACTAAGACACATGAATGGTATAAATAGGCTAATTTCATCTCATTTTAACATCCAAGAATATCATTAAGCATTCATACAATCCATCAAGCATTCAAGCATTCAAGCATAGCATTTTTTCAAATATTTTGCAATAGATCATTAAACAATCATTGAAGCATCTTGGAGCAGCCATTGACATTGATTCAGAATTACATCTTCAAGGGTTTTGAGGTAAGTTGTAATACTTTATGTTATTCATTTATCTTTTCCCTTAAATTTCATATATTTTTATTGGGTTTGAGTACCATAGTGGGGTTTGACCAAGGCAAACCTCTATTTGCTAACCCATCAACATTTTCCCCCTTTTTGTATGTGTTATTTTGTAGAGTTAACAAGTTTAAAAGGTGTTGAAAAGTGGAATCAAGTCAATTGAGCTCTTCAAGACATTAAATCATCTTTTCCCCTCTTTTGAGTGCTTTCTATCTATTTTTTGCAAGATTTGACCTCGACAACCTAACATTCAAGATTTGACAAATCTGATGTTGTAGAGTTGCTGACTGTATTTCCAAAAATCTAGGAGTTGACTGATTTGCCACCCTTGGAAAATGAGTCCTCCTTTACATCAATATCAAGATTTTGTCAGATCCAGGATCCCGACAGACAAAAACTAATTTCTAACAGATTTTCACCTATAGGTGGACTGATTTGCCCCCCTTGGCGAATGAGTCCCATAGTGATTTTTTTGTGACTTCAATATGCTCTCCAGACACTTCAACAACTTCACTTCAAGTCCAGGTGCACTTAGATTCAACCCAGTACTTTTTGTTCTGCATTATGTCTTTGATTTTCATGTTATTTGCATATTATACTGTGTTTTCCAACATTGTATAAATCTTAGATTTGCATTCATTTAGTATAGTTTCAATTCATCTATTGCATTTAGTTAGGATCATTTAGGCACCGCATCATTACACACATCATATTTGAATGAACTTGTGAGGTTTTTGGCCACAAATCTCTCTCCTTTTAAGTGAAAAACCTTGAAAGTGTTAGAGACATCTTGAGGTGCCAAAAATCTACGGTTCAGGAGGCATAATTTCTAAAAACCTTCAACCTCCTATTTTGACTCATTCTTTCTTTCAAGCAACTGCTTTATTTCAAAAATGCTCATTTGACTTGAGCTTTTTATGTAAAATAGTTAAAGTTACATTTCAAATGCACTAACTATTTTTTTTAGCCATTAACATCTATTGTTATTTAACAGTGGTTAGAAAAGACTGCCTGATTTATTATCAAATGCTTGTAAAGGGGGTTAAATATAGTTTTGCAATTAATTTGCAAAAGGGGGGTTTATTTTGCTATTTTAAAAATTTGTGAAAGAAAATTTAATTTCTTCATTTACAATAAGTTTCAGAAAGAGAAATTATTAGAGATTCATGCACTAACTTATAAAGTGCCAAAACTTGGGGGGGGGGGGTGCTTAATGTGTTGATTCTCTATTGTCTAAAGGAATAAACCTATTTGTAATCATGGGATATGAAACCCACTCTTCTGTAATCAACCTAAAACCGAGAAACTATAAGTCTTGGTGTGAAGGATTCTTGAAACATCTCAGGTTCCATAATTTCATGCCACATTTGTATGGACTTATCCCTGAACTAGGTAAACAATCTCAGAAGGATACATGGTTTAATATTCATGATATATTTGTGGATTAATCGATTTACATATTCCTGATGACTCTTTGAATGCCATCATGGATATTGAATGTTCACATGCATTATGGATCAAAATTTGGGAAATACATGGAGACTCCAATGTTTCTCCATTCCCACATGATCCCACTACGATCACAACTCACATCCCGCATCATGATTTAGATACAGAGCGTCCAGTTGACATAGAGGAAATCATTATTCTTCCACCTCCTCTTGTTGCTTCATTGGATTTTAGAGTTGTTTCTTCGAAAGCTTCAAGCACTTCTTTGCATAAGGATATTTGTCTTCCTAGCATTGTTGATTCAGATGCATATCTACTTGACATTTCATGTATTTTCATAGAGTCATGCATTGCTGACATGTAAGCACACATTTGAGGACATCAATCTTCTTTTTAATGACAACTTCAATGAACTTGCATCGGCCTTATCTTCTTCAGATATTTATCTTTCCATGTCACATGTCAACATTGGCTTGGAGATTCCTGAGTGACATTCGAAGACATCATGGGCACCATCATCATTATTCTTGGATGAGCTTCAGCTCTATTCAAGATCATACATACATATTCTCACATGGGAAGATATCCTACATCTTTAGTTGGTTTCATTTCTTCCCAAGGGAAGGAACATTGTGAAGAGTTCTTGGATCTACATCTGCATCCATTGTCAGCTATCCAACCTTAATGTAGTAGGACATGTATTATGGGGGGGTCTTAGACCTTCTACCATTTTCTCTCTTATTGAGGAAATCACATATTGTACTTAGTGAAAGAAGTAGTACTTCTTCACATGTATAATTTTCATGCATCTTTTCTCTCTTTTGGAGGGTAGTTTTTTCCCACAGGGTTTTCTACTTTTCTCCACTTCATGTGAGATTACTTTGTGCATGGGTACCTAACATGGCTTATAGCCGAGACCCATTTTTCATAAACTCACCTAAGCTATGCTTAAGGAGGGGTGTTGGTGTATAACTCCTATAGTTTACACTAACTCAATCATAGTTAGGTGACTCATTCCAAGGAGTTGTTGATAAGGGTCCTCTCCTATTCTCTTGCCATGAGTTCCTATTCCTAAGGCTTATGGTTGCTCACCTCTTTGCTATTTATTGAGGATTTGAGCTCTTCATTTGATGGGTCAGCTAATACATTCTTTGCATTGTTCATTGTGCTCGCATTTCTATCTCCTTGATCCTTCTCGTTTCTTTCAAAATTGATATGAAAATGACAAATTCTTAGGTTGCACAAAGAGAGGTCATAGTTGTTGTGGAAACTCTTATTGTATAAGAAGATTTAGTTGTTGTACAAAAGCACTTGTTTCACAACCTCTTGATTATTGTCAAAAAAGACTTTACAACATTATAATTATTGTGAAAAAATAATTTACATCCGTAAATTTTTTTTTATAAAACATTTTAATTATTGTGAAAAAAACTTAATTATTTTATAACCTCTTAATTATCATGCAAGTGAATGCTACCTTTAATATGTGAATATGCCTTTGTGTGAACAAGATATGATTAAGTGTATACGAATGAATATAAATAGAGAAGGATGATGGCCCACCTACTAAACAAAGTACTAATTTGAAGTGATTTTAAAAAATTCGGGATATTATGAATACTTTCATACACAAATAGTTTTTAGTTGATTTTTCTTCACCTGACTCGTGGCTTTATCTGGTCCGTTTAAATCACAGTCAATAATTTTATATTTACTTTTAACTATTGAATTTTGTGCTACCATTTCCCCGGGCTATCGCTTATAATAGAGTGGCATACTCCGATTAAAATGAGACTTTTCCCAAGAATACTCGCATGGCAAACCGCTCTGCTTGGACGCTCTTCCTTTTCTTCTCCTTGATCGCCATTCTACTCAGTTACTTGGCGTGCGCAGGAAACATTAGCTTTGCTTTCCCTCCCCAAGGAGATATCAAATTATATCATGATGCTTACATTCAAGTAGATAAAATACAACTCACCAAAAATCAATTAGAAGGTGATTTAGATTTTAGCCTAGGCTGGGCCACTTACAACAAACCAGTTCCTCTATGGGACAACTCTTCTGGGGCTCTCGCAAGTTTTACGTCGTATTTTCAGTTCGTTATCTGGAACACCAGCACCTCTTCAGGGGACGGACTCACTTTCTTTATTGCCCCTTTCGACTCTAAACCACTCGAAGATGCTTCGGGTGAAGGGCTGGGCCTCTTTAGCGACCATAACGACACCAAAGAAAGTAAATTTTCAAATCATGTAGTAGCCGTCGAATTCGACACATACAAGAACAACTATGACCCCGATGATAACCATGTGGGAATAGATGTCAAGTCACCTATTTCCGTGGCTAACGTTTCGCTTAGCTCTGAAGGTAAATTACAGAACAATACTTTCAAAAATTCGTTAGCTTGGCACGCGTGGGTAGATTACAATGGGAGTGCAAAGCAGTTGCAGGTATTTCTTATATGTAACCCTTATGCTAATGTCAATAATATTTCTAAGCCTAGAAGCCCCATTTTGACTCGTGAAATAGATCTGCGTGACAATGTTCCGGAGAAGGTCAGGGTTGGCCTCTCCGCATCCACTGGAGGGGCAATTGAAACCCACACAATCTCAGCTTGGAATTTTTCTTGTGCATATTCGTGGAATATCTTCTTTGCTCCCCCTCCGAGCAATATTCCCTCTCTTGCCCCCTCATCTACAGTTTCCTCGGCATCAACAACTCATAAAAGTAGCCAGAAAACTATCTTGATATCTGTCTTCGTTTGCTTCCTGGGCATCTGCTCTTTTTTGTTTATTGCTAGGCGGTGGTATTTCAAACAGAAAGAAAGGAGGCCGGATAATCAAGGTGAGGAGGGAGACAGAGAGCTGGACGAACAGTTCGCTCAAGGCCCCTGCAAGTTCTCTTATTCTCAACTCAGCGCGGCTACCCGTAACTTCAGCAACGATGAAATACTGGGAAAAGGCGCCTTCGGAAGTGTCTACAGAGGCATCTTGCCTACAACCAAGGAGGCAGTGGCTATAAAGAGAATATCCCAAGAATCGAGTCAGGGAAGAAAAGAGTACATTTCAGAGGTTACCATAATCAGTAAGCTGAGACACCGTAACCTTGTCCGACTCTTAGGATGGTGTCATGAACAAGGTAAGTTGCTTCTTGTTTACGAATTCCTCCCAAACGGAAGCCTTGATAAATATATATTCAATGAAAGCGAGGATTGTTTGAATTGGGAGCGAAGGTACAGCGTTGCTTGTGGCATAGCCTCCGCTCTTATATATCTTCATGAAGAGTGGGATCAGCGCGTTGTTCATAGAGACGTGAAGGCCAGCAATGTCTTGTTGGACTCAAATTTCAATGCAAAGCTGGGGGATTTTGGTCTAGCAAGAGTGGTAGAATCTGATCACGCTGCCTCCCATACAACCGTGGTTGCAGGGACACGTGGATATATGGCACCAGAGTATATTGAAACTGGAAAGGCCAGCCCAGAATCAGACGTGTATAGCTTTGGAGCTGTGGCTCTGGAAATCGCCTGCGGAAGGCAACCAATTGACTACACCCTGGATGAGTACAATTTCAGAGTGGTGGCCTGGGTTTGGGATTTGCGTAGGAAAGGGAAGCTTTTGGATGCGGCAGACAAAAAGCTAAAGGGGAATTTCAATAGTGAGGAAATGGAGCTGCTGATGCTAGTGGGATTGTTGTGTTTTCATCCGGACCCAAAAGCGAGACCCACGATGAGGGAGGTATTAAAGATCTTAGAATTTGACTCTCCATTGCCGTATGTTCCCCTGAAGATGCCTGTAGCTGTGTATGGCGACGTTCTTACTTCTCATGCTGGGTCATCCTCACCTAAGCTGCCTTCGACATCGAATCCTCGCTCCTCGCGTTCTTCCGCTTCATCAAAGAGCAAAGATAAAATTTCCAGTCCTCTCATATCTGAGACAGAAGCCCATTCAGCGCATTCTTCGCTTCAAACCTGATGGATTGACTTTGTACGGGATAACGTAATTGTTGACGTTGTTATGTAACAAGGCCAAAACAGTGGTTTTTACATTTTGGGTATAATTTTTTCCAGTGTCATATTAAGACACTAAGCCTTGAGCCGTCTTTCACTATTGTTTCTGTTTTGTATCTTGATATGATATGTGTAGCAACTTGACACTCCCGACAAAAGGATTTGTGTGTATAATTCCTTCGACATTAATTTTAAAATTATTATTATTTCTGTTTTATAAATTGATATTATTGTCAAATGAAAAAGTTGTGGTCTTCATTCAATTTAGCTAGAATGAATTTAGTTAATACATTTTTTTTATCAATCTTAAATTTCAATTTAAAATACTTTGTGCTAATAAGTTGGTCTAAAATGGAATAGAACTTTGAACTTTCACCTTTCACTTTTATATTTATTAGATAAGTGTCATTATTTGGGATAATAATAGATTTCATACTAAATCTAGAGGTGTGATAATCCATGATAAAGTACAAATATCATGTCATAGTGGATTTAAGGGGGATTGACTAACTCAATAAAATAATATGTAGTAGTGATGATAAATATGTCACTCCAACAAAGCATGAGAAATCTCACCTATCAAATTTAACTCCTATGTCGAAAATGACCAAGGAGAGATAAATAGATGAAGTTCATAGGTAGGTGCATGTTTTAGATTACTATATAGATTTTGCATATTACATGCTTGTAAACAAATTGTATGGTTTCTTTTTTCTATTTTACTTTAGTAATATCCCATGTATAGTAGTTTCTAAACTAGTAGCTTAGCACTAGTTAATATGACTACCACATAGGCCCCCATGGGTCTCGTAAAGGATAATAGACTTCATGTGATCATGAATCTAAGTTATAAATTTTATAAACCAAATGTAAAATATTCTTGTAGTAACCAAGTATTTAGTAACTAACTTGTAAATGTGATAATAGATATTTTTAGAATAGTTATGTGGAAATGATCTCAATTCAAAATAATTAAAAATATTGTAAAGTCATTTCTCTCTAGTCAATGTATGCTCAGAAACTAGTGCATAAGTATATCAAGAATAGCTAGTTAGTGTAACATAGAAATACACAATATAAAATGAGGCCTACCATTATTCATACTTAGAATTGAGGTGACACTACCAATAAATCTACATTTAAATTGTCTTAACAAAAGGACAACATTAGTAGTGAGTAAGTCAAAAAAATCAAGAAATTGTAAATCCAACTCATAATATTGTGAAAGTCTAACATATATGGTATTATAAGCACTAGTAACTTTTCTAGTTACTAATTATGATTCATTGTGTATACAGATATATTTTCAAGGGAGTTTATTCATGTAACCCCATAGTAAATGCCTCATATTCAATGATATTATTTTATAAATAGAAAATCAAATCAAAACAATAAAGAAACTAATTCATTGGATGGTGGTATCAATATCATACTTTTCCATAATATTTTCATACATCTAGAAACATAAAAAAGAATGGTCGAAAGGGGTGAACAATTAATACATAATATTCTCATCATGGAAGATGTGTCAATAGTTTCAAGACTAGGACATAGTGCTATGAGTGATTGATCAACAACCTCTCGTCCCTTAATAGATTTTCAAGAAATAAAATTTAGATAAAGTTCTATATAAGTATCATGAACCATTATGTGGCATGACCCAAAATATCGAATTTAAAAATTTAAATGTATTTTAAAAGATATTCTTTTAATATTGCATGCATGTTTTATTTTGTAACATATCATGTGTTTGAACCTTTACATCAAGAAAATACTATGATGAAGTGTAAAAAAAATTTAGAGGGGTATATTATGATTTATAATCTAAAGAAGTATAATCAGTAGTATAATATAAGCAACATTGTTTACGATTCCCTGTGGCACTCCCTTTGGGAATCTAGACAAACCACTATGTAGAAGTGGCTACAACCTATCATGATCTTATGTTGGCACAAGATAAAGGCTATAAGAAATTTTGGTTGGAGGGTGATTCCCTTAATATCATAAATAATTTGAAAAATGGTGTCTCCCCTTCTTGGACAATTGTGTCCTTGATTAGGGACTCTATTGATATTCAGAAGTCTTTTGATGTTTATTATATCTCCCATATTTTGAGAGAGGGTAATGGGCTAGGGGATATATTCGCTAACATTGGAGTTAGAAGTACTAGGGAATGGGATTTAAATGACCCCCTCCCTATAGAGGCAATAACAACTATTAATAATGATTGCCGAGTTTAATTTTCATAAGGTTTTATTATGGCTTGCGGCATGCATGCTAATATTCAGGTGGAATATGATAATGTGGAAGTATGGTAAGCCTAATTTGAATCGAGTGAATGGTATGGTGGCTGAGTCTCGTAGGGAATGAAACTCTATGATTTTAATGCCTCTTTGCCTTAATTCCGTTTTCACACAAATTCTAGGCATTTCTTGCATTGTCTTCCTGAGGTTCTTTCTTGTTGCTTTCAGAGCACTCAAGCTTTTACACTCTACAAATTTTGAAAAAATGGGTGGAGACAGAAATTGCATGGAGTCCTTCTCTTGCGAAGCTATCAAGAAGAGGAAGGAGTTTTGGTAGGTATTGGAGAAAGGAGGGTTGACTCCATATCTAGAGAAATTGCATGGAAATAATCCTTAGACCATAGATTCATTTTTAAAGGCCTGGAATAATAGGGTGTTGAAGTTGCGTGGAACAGAGTTTGACATGAATGAAGAATTTATTGCAAATATTACTCGTTTGGCTATGGATGGTATGAAAGTTTTTTAGAGATAAAAAAGAGTCACAAATTGCAATGAAAATATTCTTTAAGGGGGGTGAAGCTTATGACTTGAAGACTATGAGGAGTGGGGGCTACCAGAGGAGCTCTCTAAAGGCGTTGTGGGGAGATGTTGCATATGAGCTCATGCACTATATCACCCTGGAAGGCCACTTCTTTGTGGTAAATTCTTACCACTTCCTTTTGCTTAATAATTTCTGCCATAAGAAAAGGATTTCCTTTCCTTATTATCTCCTAGCTTCGCTTGATTATGGTCTCAAGGACCACAAGAAAAACCCCAAAAATCCTGTCTTGCATGCGGGGTCGATCCTTTTAATTTCTAAGTATGCTAAGTCTTTTGAGGTGCATAAGCCTATTATTACCCCGAAGGGTAAGTAGCCTAAGCTGGTGGAGGAGTATGAGACCGTCTCTAAGGAGGAGTCACCTAGTAAAAAAGGGAAGAAAAGGAATCTTATTTTGGAAAAGGGGTCAAATTTTAAGGAAGATGTGGACTTTTCCTCAGATTCACTTGCTTCTTTGGAGGTGGGTCCTCAACCCCCTACTATTGGAAAGTCAAGAAAAAGGGGAGTAGTGCCTTGAGAAAGGCTATGAGACTTGTAGTGATGAGGTGGTTGTTGATTTGTTGTGTGATGGTGTGAAGGAGAAGAATGACCTATATGATGAAGCATCTTCACTACCCCCTATGACCAAGCAGAAGAAGGAGCTAGAGGAGGGAAGTAATAAGAAAAGGTTTTTGAAGACTGTGAGTCAATTACTCGAGAGGACTTATCCTCTTACACTCACAGGTGGTCTCAATGCTGATGAGTCCTCAAGTGTAACTCTGGAGATGTTGTAGAAAGGAAAGGTTGGGGCTATTGGTGATCAGGATGTTGTGGACACCCAAGCTATGGACTTGAAGTAGCTAAAGAAAAGAAAAGGCTACCACAGAGGAGATTGCAATTTCCATCCGCAAAATCAAATTCCGGTTGCTGTTGGGAAAGGTAAGGAAGTTCCTACTAGTCATGATAGGGTTAATTGCTCTGAGGAAGATGTTGCGAGAAATGGGGTTTTTAATATTGATAGGGAAGATATCTCTGATGTGTTGGGAATTGCTAGAGTGTTCCCTTGTTTTGTTTTAATTGTTCAAATGGGTTTTTCATGAACTTAATACGACAAATGTCAAAGTTACGGGTGTGGTGAGTAAGGCTGAAGAGTCCTTTGTTCAAAACTAGATTGTTGAATTATTTAATTCCTTGAACATTGTTGTAGAGGAAACCCTTAAGATTAAACATAATCTAGAAAGTAGAGTCCTCACCCTTGAGGATCAATTGGAGAAAATTTGTGCTAGTGTGGTCAAAGATGGGGAGGTGACTAAGTGTGGTGGTAACTTTCAATCTATTGGTGTGCCTTCTCCTTTTTGCAGTGCTACAAATCGCAAAGAAATAGTTCATGTTGAAGACTTTGGTGCTACTAGCAAGCTGATGGAAGAGGAGGTGTCTTTTGAGAAGGGTGGGGAAAATAATACTATTTTGATTACTAAGGTGAATATGGATGGGCCTAGGGCCATAACTAGAAACAAAACTAAGGCTCAGGTTGGGGCCTCTGGTAAAGAGGTGTCTGATGTTTTAGATGATGCACAAAAGGTTGTGACAAGTGACATGGAGGTGACTGATGTTCTGAAAAATATGTAGTGCTACTGGTTGGGCTCCTCCTTTTTGGATGACATTTTGTTGTTGGTTTGTTGGTTTTGGGCTAATTTTCTTAATGTAGTTTTCTTTTGATTCAACTACTTACTTTTGTAAAGGGTTCTAGGCCCCTTCAAAACATTTATTTTACCTCTAATAAAAAACATTGTTTACAATTCTCATAATTTTGTACCAATAATCCACCAATAGTTAAATTTGTAGAAGAGACATTCAACAATAGGGTATGTGGAGGATCATCATGGAAAAAATAGGCCCTTAAGTAGCAAGGAAAATTCAAAAAAATCAGAGTTAGGCAACTTGACATAAAAATTTGAATAAGTTATCTATATTATTTCAAAAATATGTAAGAATAGAATTTGTGGAAAATTGAATGTAGTTTCTAAAATACTATGTTTATTTTATTTTTTTAAGAGTCTATTTGGTGAAAATTTGAAATGTCAATGCAGTAGTATTTAAATTTCAGGGAAAAAATAAGTAGGTTTTTGTCTGACCACCCTAACCACAATAAAATGATAATATTTTTTTGTGAGATTTTAGATATAAGTAGAGGACTCATGTCCAGATGTGACACATATTTTTTGTAATTTTTTTCCAAGTAAATAATTAATTATGAATTTTTAATTACAACATTAAAAAAAATATAAAAACTCGTATGTCTGACCACCTTAACTTGGTCAAAACTTCATGAAATTCAATTTATTTATTTATAATCCTATAGTATGTGAAGCATAGAATGTGATGCATGTTTTGGATTCAAAAAATATGACAATGTTTGAAAGTTATAGACATTTTTCAATCAGCCTATCAATTAGGACTTTAGTTGTAATTCTAATAGAAAATGAATAATAATTATTTATTAAATTCAAAGTAAAGAATAATTTATTTATTGGTGGAAAGCTGAGAGTCTCCTCTACAAACCCTTTTCATTTCATCAATTTTGGCTAAAAAAAAGTCACCACGCACATGGGCGAAGTCTAGAAAAACAAGGTAAGTTGTTAAACACATTTTTTGCATTGACTTCCTAGGATTGGCATGTCCTAGCCAAATTCCAAAGCAATCCCAAGGCTAATCCCTAGGCAATAAATTTTGTGTAAGAAATATCAGATATCTGTTTCAAATTGGATATCTATTTTGAATTAGATATACGTTTCAAATTGGATATCCGTTTTGAATCGGATATACGATTTGGTTGATATACGATTTTAAAAAATGTTATACACTTTATAAGATATGATTTAGAAAATGCAATAAATATTTTAAAGTTTATTTTAATATATCTAGTTTAGAATATACAATATAGTTTATAATTTAATATATAATATATTATATTATTATGTATAATATTTAAATATTATTTCTATATTTTAGTTAATGTATATATATATTACTAATATATAAAATATTATATAACTAATTAATATTACTAGCATATAAAATATTTAAATATTATCTCTTTCCCTCCTCTCTCTCTCCCATTATTCCCCTCCTAATTCTCTCTCCCTCTCTCTACCCTTCTTCCCCTCTTCCCC
>VDFB02379711.1:61127759-61181274 GCA_007258455.2 Sequoia sempervirens
CTCTCTCTCTCCCTCTCTCTCTCTCTCTCTCTCTCTCTCTCTCTCTCTCTCTCTCTCTCTCTCTCTCTCCCTTTCCCTCTCTCTTTGTTTGTCTCTCTCTGTCTATGTCTCTCTCTTGCCCACCCTCCACCTCCTAATTACTCTTGGGTCTATGTGTGCAAAAATCAGATATCCGATTTAGAACAGATATTCGATTTAAAGCACCAAAATATTCCATTTAAAAATAAAAATAAAAAAATTAGATATTAGACACGAATTAGGTATCCAATACAAATCGGATATCCGTTTTTAATCAGATATCCGATTTGTAGAACTTTAGCTTGAGCATTGCTATGGAGCAATGTACTAACACGAACCCAAAAAAAAAGTGAACTCTGGATTTTCGCATTGTTTGGCATGAAAAATGTTACTTTTTTCATGTTGCCACTTTTTGGTCCATCATGATCCTAGACATACCCAATAGAGGTTTATAATGAAATAAAAAGCATAAAAACTAGTCTATTCATTACATATTATTTTATATCATGAAAAAATATTTTGATATTATTCACTCGAATAAAATTTGGTTCATGATCTTAGAGTTCTTCCATATAGATTTTTATTTTTATCATAATTCTTTCCCATTATGCTTCATCATTGGTCTCATTAATGAAACCTACTATTTATTTCTATATTTAATATTTCTCTCTCTTTTCTTCTCTTCTCAACCATTTATCAATATCCTCTTCTTTCCTTCTTCAATCTAAGTAACATGGGAGATGGTGTGTTGTCAAGGAAGGTCATACCCTTATCATCTCTCTTGAGGTGGGGTCATATTTGTAGTATCGTAAATTGTCACTCTTGACAATTTCACACTAGATTTTTCTCCCTCCTGTGTGCTTGGACCTAATCATGCTCTTAATTTACTAAATAATACATTTTATGGCCCTATTTATCATTTATCAAGAAAAAAAATGTGCAAAACCCAAGTATGTATTTAACACTTCAGCAAAAAAGCATCATGTAAAGTTTTATGTGACTTTATTCATGTTCATGCATACATTTTATGTGTAATAATTCTTGTAAGTATTCAAGAAAAATTATAATCAAGTTCATGCATACATTTTATGTGTAATAATTCTTGTAAGTATTCAAGAAAAATTATAATCAAGGCTTCAAGGTTATATGCATGAATTCAGTCGCTCAAGAATATCAAATCGAAATGGTGAGTGGTAGTGAGTTGTTGATTCATCATTCATTTAGCATTTAACCTCTATCCCTCAAAAGGATAAGCTTTCTTTGTCATCATTTTTTCTATTGTTGAGGTAGAAATACCAACATGAAGTTTGACTGAGGCAAGCCCCTATATGGCACAAACCTTTCTCTCTCTTTGAATGTGCAAGTTACAGATCTAAAGAAGACTGGAAAAATATTAAATAAATTCATGCATTCAAGCCTTACAAGTTGATAAGATATGGAAAATCAATTATCTCAGTAATAAGTGAAGATCCAATAACAAGATCTAGAAGGAAGAAGCCACGAACTAGGGACCTAAGGACTATGTGTTAGAATTGGCTATGGCTAACAAGATCTTGAGACCAAATGAAAAGCACAAGAAGAGAGAATAAAATGTGACAAGAATAAATTGTATTCTTATCAATGTGATTCAATGATATGATTGTGATGTACATTGTATTAGAGACCCCTTGGTTATATAACCAAGGTGAGAAACAAGATGTCGTAGGATTATGACAATTGTCTTAATCATATGACATGAGACAACTAATCATACTTACCTAGGTTCACATGTGTTACAAGTCAAATGATAAGATAAAAACTAATGACAACTAACACCTTCTAGAAATATTCCTTCCTAGGATCTAAGTAAACTTAACATGTGTAAATAAGTCCCTTGGTAATGAATGAACTAGGTACAAGACTTTATTTACACCAACACACCCCCTTAAGTGCAACTTAGGGAGTAGCAGATTATTATGCAAATGACACAAAGATGTAAAAATGGGTCCCAACTACTAGGCCATGTTAGGTACCCATGTACAAGTGAAAAAGAAATCTCTCACAAATGAAGAAAAGGAGAAAACCTAGTGGGACAAAAATCCTCCACAAAAGAGAGATGAAAGATAAAAAATAGAAATGAAATGCTCTCAATGATGCATGAGAAGGCCGAAACCCATGTGAGGAAAGAGACCCCCCATAAGAGAGAATAAGAAGAGAGGCAATGTAGCCCCTCCTCAATGTTGAGTCTCTTGCAATGATGGTAGAAGCTTGACATTAAATGCTGAAGATGATCCAATCTCACCGAGCAACGTTCCTCCCCTTAGGAAGAAATAAAACCATGAATGTATGCATGATATCAGGAATATGGATGATAGATGATATCTTTGAAGCATGCTCAAGCATCTCCATGTCAATGCCAAAAGATTACACACTCCCAACAAGAGTTCTACGCCACACTGGTGAAGAGGACAATCCAACATCTAGTAGAGATGAATGTAGAACTGTTGGCAACACAAGGGAAAAAAAATAAGAGGGGGTGTGAATCAGTTATCTCAGAAATTAAACTTATTAAACTTATTCTTAGATCTGATAAATAAACAGGAAAGCATAAACCATCACAATATCAAAAACACACATAACAACAAATTTTTTTACATGGAAAACGTGTTAGGGGAAAAGCCATGGTGAAGGTTAATCCACAATATTATACCATGTTAAAAGTAGAAAAAATAATAAATGGGGAATTCACATACATTCAAGAACACTACATAGAGCTCACTACACAAATACAAGAAGGCTTATTGCCCAAAAGAAGACTCACTATCTTATAGTCACAATCGGATTACATCCGCAAGATTTTGAACTAAGAAAATAGCATCTGTTAATGCCTGATTACAGTTTCGGTTAAGCACATAACACTTTCCTTTGCACACTCTTTTTCACTCTTCTTTTTCGTTCGAAAGATTAGAGAATTATTAACACATATCACTTGGCCTCCATCACATATCAACTCATAAACAATCACTTATATATATCTACAACTAAGAATAACATCAACCACATGTCGGCTCCACAAAATATAAAACGTGTACAAACTATGGGCCCAAATCAATAAATGATTTTCAATGCAAACCAAAACATAGTTATCCAAAACATAATGAGGACCCAAAATAATATTCTTGAACACGAAACACCTTCAAGAATTATTCCTTGAAGATTCCCAACACGCTACAATCACCCTATTAGCTGTGATCAAGAAAAACACAAACTCACAAAAGAAAATCATCAATCGTGAGAACAACGATCAATGTAGACCAATAACATAGATAGAGCATGATCTAGAAACATCCAAAATAATCATGAATCACCTTAGAAGCATCCACAACAACACAAATTACTAGAATCATGTCATATTCTTTTAGGAACACCAACTAAAGCACCAAAATAACTATCAGAACACAGATACTCATCACTCAATCAAATCTTCATGTGAACCTCTAAAAATTTTGGTTGAAAAACTAGATATACTCATCAACAAACCATTTAATCCACAACCTCTTATCATCAATATTCTGATCTAGCCATCATACTGAACTTCACTACATCACCGACAACCTGCAACTTCTTTTATTATAATTTTCTCAATATCCTCGACATATGCAGCCTTAAAGACATTAATGCCAGTAGTGTTGACATCAATGACATCCATAGATTAGAAATATCCAACAATCTCCCCCTTTGGCATTGATGACAACACATGATGTGAAAAACACCATCAACACAACTTTCTCTTAGCACTTTCCCCCCCTTAGATTTTGACTCTTTTCTCTTTTGTTTTTCACATGAATCTTCTCCCCCTTTGACATCAATGACAAAGATACACATTATCTTTCTCCAAAAAAGCTTTGAACCACATTTATGAACATCTAACTACTCCCCCTAAGTAGGAGCCACCACAACATCAATCCAGATCAAAAGATATGACTATGAAATACACAAACTGATGCAAGTCAATGCATCTTAATTCTGATTAGGAGGGGTAATCATCCATAGCTTCCCTCTGAGATACTCAAAATTATCCTTAGACAATGGCTTGGTAAAGATATCTGCAATTTTTTCCTTAGTGGGCACATACTCTAGTCAGACTTCTTTTTCACTCACCTTCTCTCTCAAAAAGTGAAACTTGATAGATATATGCTTTGTTTTTGAATGCAGCACCGGATTCTTAGAAATGGTAATTGCACTTGAATTATCATAGAATATAGCAATAGGTTCACATACAAAACTCTGATATCTTTCAACATTTGCTTCATCCACAATACTTGAGTACAATTGTTAACAACAATAATGTATTCTTCCTTTGCAGTAGATAAGGAAATGGCATTTTGTTTATTACTTAACCATGAGACCAACATCTTTCCTAAGAAAATGCACCACCACTAGTACTTTTTCTATCATTCACATCTCCTATCCAATCAACATTAGTAAAGGCACTCAAAGTAAGGTCATCATCTTTAGGATACCACAGACCAAAATCAATTTTCCCCTTTAAGTATCTAAAAATTCTTTTCATAGCTGTCACATGAGATTCCTTAGGATTAGCTTGAAATCTTGCAACATGCATACAACTTTCATGATATCAGGTTTAGTTTGAGTCAAATAGAGCAATCTGCTAATCATGGATTTGTATCTAGTCTAGTTTTCTTTAGGAGAATCATCATCTTATGTCAACTTACATCTGGTCATCATTGGTGTACCAACTGACATTGAATTTTCCATACCAAACTTTTTCAGCAATTCTTTCACATACTTGGACTGAGATATAAAGATCCCACTATCTAGCTAAGTAATTTGCAATCCTAGAAAGAATTTCATTTGTACGATCATAGACATTTCAAATTCACTCTTCATCTCATCAGCAAAATTCGTGCACAAACTATCATCTCCTCCAAAAATGATATCATCAACAAAGACTTCAACAATCAAATCTTTATCATGATCAATCTTGAAATGCAAATTACTACCAGCAATACCTTTATTAAATCCAAGGTTCAACAAATATTTGTCTAGTCTGGCATACCATGCTCTTGGGGCTTGCTTAAGTCCATACAATGCTTTCTTCAACCAACAAACCATATCTCCTTGATCAGTCAATTGAAATCCATCAAGTTTCTCAACATACACTTCTTCTTCTAGCTGACCATTTAGAAATGTTGCCTTGACATCCATTTGATAAACATTGAAGTTTTTGTAAGTAGCATAAGCAAGAAATAGTCTCACAATTTCAATCGTAGCAACAAGAGAAATTTTTTCTTCAAAGTTAATTCCTTCCATCTAAGAATATCCTTTACACACCAGTATTTCTTTGTTTTTGAAAACTTCACCTTGCTCATTCAATTTGTTCCTAAAGACCCATTTAGTTCCAATTAATTTTTTTTCCTTAGGTCTAGGAACAAGAATCCATGTATCATTCTTCTCAACTTGCAGTAGTTATTTTTTCATTGCTTCTAGCCAATGTTCATCTTTGCATGCTTCATTGACACTATTAGCCTTATTCTTTGAAATCAAATAGTATTCTTCTTTAATTCTTCTCCTAGTTTGAACACCTTTGTTCTTATCACCTATAATCTAATATTTTGAATGATTTAGTCTTACATACCATGGAGTCTTAGGATGTTCTTGAACTTCAAGCTCTTGTGATCTCACTTCTACACTTCCACTAGTTTCTCCCTCTTGATTTTCCTCACTTATCAGAATGATCTGAACTTGATTTGGAGTCTCAGCTTTCTTTCCTTTATCTGAACTTTCATGTTGATCGTCTAAATCATATCCATAGGTTCTGAATGATCTAACTGTGTCTTCATCAACCTTGACATTACCACTTTCATTCACTTTCCTTAATCTCTTATTGTAGCACCGGTAGGATTTACTTTTAGTAGAATAACCCAAAAAGATTCCTTCATTGCTCCTAGCATCAAACTTTCCTATATCTTCATTTATTTTGATATAGCATTTACTCCCAAATATTTTGAAGTATCTAACAGTAGGCTTATGACCAAACCATACCTCATAAGGAGTCTTACTAGTATCACCTTTGACATGTACCTAGTTGAAAGTGTAAATGACAGTACTCATAGCTTCTCTCTAGTAGATTTGAGGAACATTTCCTTCCAACATCATGGTCCTAGCAGCTTCTAGAATTTTCTTGTTCTTCCTTTCGACAATTCCATTTTACTGAGGGGTCCATAGGGTAGATAATTGTCTCCTAATTCCATGCTCTTCACAAAAAGAATTAAACTCTTGGGAAGTGAACTCATGACCTCTATCTGATCTCAAACATTTAATCTTCAGACCTGTCTCTATCTCAACCATAGCCTTGACAATCTTGAATTTCTCTAGAGCTTCATAATTTTTTCTTAATAAAGTAGCCCACATCAATCTAGAATAATCATCAATGAGAAACATGAAATAAGTTTGTCTCCTTGCAAGCTTTTAACTCTAGAAGGACCACACAAGTCAGTATGCACAAGCTCCGACACTTCATTTGAACAATGTTGTTTGCTCTGAAATGAAACTTTAGTTAGCTTCTCTAACTGAAATTTTTTGCATATAGTATTAGTAGGCTTTATTAACTTAGGAAGATCTCTCACTTCCTGAGTAGAACTTATCTTGATAGTATTGTCAAAGTTTGGATGACATAATCTCCTATGCCACAACCAACTTTCATCAACTTGAGCAATTAGACAACTTTTACTAGCAACACTCAGGTAAAAGATATTACCTTTTGTTTTTTTACTAGAAGCAATCACATTTTAGGAACTCCCCAATATTCTAGACTTTCCATCCTTAAATTGAAGATTGTATCCCTTGTCAACCATCTATCCAACAGTTAAGAGATTATGCTTCAAACCTTCCACATATAGGACATCATCAGTATTATGCTTACCATCAAGAGAAATGGATCCTTTGCCATGGATTACACCAGCATTGTTATCACCAATTCTTACAACACCACCATCATACTTTTCCAAGCTTGCAAATTTACTTTAGTCACGTTTCATGTGATGAGAGCATCTGATGTCAATCACCCATTCATCCTTTTCTTCAACTCTTGCAGCTATAGCCTTCTCCACATTCTTCTCACTAGCAAATTCAGTAGGCACTAGATCATTTTCCTTGATAGCAATAAATACCCATTCATCCTCACTTACATTCCCTTTATCAGATTCATCATCTGTCACACCTTCATCGGTAGCATAATAACACTTTCTTTGGAATCTAGGCTTGTTAGGTTTTGACTTAGGAACTCTTTCTAGACACCTTAAGGAAAAATAAACTATCTTATTGCAAGAAAAACATTTAAGAGGAAATTTCCCTTTACACTTACCTTCTCCTCTAGCTTCCCTCTTGGAAATAAGTGCTTCAAGCTCATCTAGTTTTCTCTCTTATTCTTCAATCTCTCTCATCTCCTACTCATACTTGGACATTTTCCTAGAATAACTTTCTCTCGGGTCATATATTTTCTTATCTTTTCCAAAGATAGTAGCTTTAAATGTAGATTTTGTCTTAGGAAGAGATTCACCAAACTCACTTAATTCAAAAGCAACAAGCTTACCAATCAACATTTCTCTAGTTACTTTTTTCACAGTTCGTATCTCCTTAATAGTAGCAGCTTTATGATTGTACACTACAGGAAATGATCTGAGCACTTTAGCAACAATTTCTAATTCTTCTAATGTTCCACTAGCACATCTGATACTACACACTAGTTCATTCACTCTCTGCATAAAAGAAGTAATGTCCTCATCTTCACCCACTCTCAATGTTTCATATTTTCCTTCCACGCTTTGCAACTTAGCAATCTTCGCATGGGTATCACCTTTATACAAGGTTTCCAACTTATTCTAGATCTCATAAGCAGTTTGTAGCTCCATTACATTAGTCATCTTAGAATCAGTCAGAACACTCAACAATGCTTCCTTAGCCCTGATGTTCTACTCAACTTCTTTAATCTCATTTTGTGTAGAAGGACCATTTTGTGGGATGATATACCTATTCTTTGTCATATTCCAGTAAGATTCACCAATGCATCTCAGATGACACTCCATTTGAGTCTTCCATAGACAATAATTTGTTCCATCAAATCTCAAACTATCCTTCTTATATGTCACCATCCCATATCACATCAAGCTATTAATCTTCTTCTGAGGAACCTGCTATGATACTAATTGTTGGCAACACAAGGGCATACAACTAAGAGGGAGGGGGGGAATTAGTTATCTTAGAAATTAAAATTATTAAACTTATTCTTAGATATGATAAATAAACATGAAAGCATAAATCATCACAGCATTAGAAACACACATAACACCAAGATTTTTTATGTGGAAACCCTATTAGGGGAAAAACCACAGTAGAGGCTAATCCACAATATTATACCCTATTAAAAGTATAACAAATAATAAATGGGGAATGCACATGTATTCAAGCACATTGCCTAGAGCTCACTACTCAAATACAACAAGGCTTACTGCCCAAAATAAGACTCACTATCTTACAGTCATAATCAGATTACATCTCCGAGATTTTGAACTGAGAAAATAACATTTGCTAATGCCTGATTATAGTTTCAGTTAAGCACATAACACTTTCCTCTACACACTCTTCTTCTGCCTTCAAAATATGAGAACATTATTTTCACATAGCACTCGGCCTCCATCACATATCAACACATAAACAATCACTTATATATATATCCACAACTAAGAATAACATCAACCACATGTCAACTCCACAAAATATAAAACATATACAAATTGTCAGCCCTAATCAATAAATAATTTTCAATACGAACCTAAACATAGTCAGCCAAAACATAATGAGGACCCAAAACAATATTCTCGAACATGAAACACCTTAAAAAATTATTCCTCAAAGATCCACAACATGCTACAATCACCTTGTTAGCTGTGATCAAGAAAAAAATGAGCTCACAAAAGAAAATCACCAATTGCGAGCACAACAATCAATGCAGACTAGCAACACAAATAGAGAATGAACTAGAAACATCCACGATCATCATGAATCACCTCAAAAGCACCCACAACAACTTAAATTACTAGAATCATGTCATCTTCTTTCAGGAACACCAACTGAAGCAACAAAATAACTATCAGAACATAGATACTCATCACTTGATTAAATCTTCATGTGAACCTCTAAAACTTCTGGTGGATAAACTAGATATACTCATCAACAAAACCTTTAATCTAAAACCTCTTATCATCAATACACTGAGCTAGCCATCATACTGAACTTTTCTTCATCACTGACAACTTGCAACTTCTTTTATTATAATTTTCTCAATATCCTCGACATATACAACCTTAAAGACATTAATGTCAGTAGTGTTGACATCAATGACAACCACAGATCAACAATATCCAACAAGAAAATGATCCAAAGATGAAGATATCCCCTCTAAAGATAAAGAAGCCTCTTCCAAATGCTATCCAAAATTATCCACAATCATGCCAAATTGCAAGGAATGATCATGTGGAGATTGAACAGGAGGGAGAGAGTGTCCCCTCACAACAACTAAAGAAGGATCTTTTCCATCAAAGAGAAGATGAATTTCATCAGTGATGTCCCCCAAATCTTCAAGATGAGAATCCACAAAAAGTTTGAAATACCTGTGAAGAAGTCATCAAAAGTAGAAAAACCTAAAAGAATGTATGCCCTACTGCACTGAATCACAAGGAGCCAAAACTATTGGATCACAAGTATGCTCAAGTACAACAATAGATGGAGGAGATGGAATACATGGCTCAAGAACTAGATCTGATGTGAGAACTCCCAAGTTCAAAAATCCAAATGTCTCCTCTGAATCATGGTTCATACGAGCAACAATTGAAGGGACAATGTCATCATCAAAAGCAAAATGTGCAAAGGTATACAACTGAGATGAATGATCAACCACCCTAGTAGTAAAGATCTCTCTAGTCTCCAAGTCTTTAATACTGATTGAATCAAGAGTGAACTCCACATTCCTCCCATCTCCACCATGTGTAATCTGATATATGGAAAGAAGATTGTTCGACAAATGAGGAGCACATAAAACATCCTGGAAAGTGTTATCCCCATAACTAATAGATCCCTTCCCAATTACACTCATGTGTGTATTGTTCCCCATCAAGATAGGAGACATAGTACAAGGTTGAAATGAATAGAAGATAGACTGTGAAGATGCCATATGATGAGATTCTCCTAAATCTAGAAGCCATCTCCCTAATCCCGGACCTTAAAATCCACTGAGAGCTTGTCCTTTATTTCCCAATGTAGATTCCAAATCAGCATGACCTTTTCCCTTAGACTATTTTGAAGAAGGAGGAGGAGGTGATTCAGAAATTCAAGAAGGAAAAACAATGTGATTCTTTCTTAGAATATTTTTCAACTCATCAATGTCCTTCTTATAAGAATAATGTTCTTCATGTCCATCCTTCTTTCAATATGCAGAAAAAGGCCTCTCCTTTGATGAGTCTCCTTTTGAGGATGAGGATTCTGATTCTTTATGTGGCTTATTCTTTTTCTTCTTTTGCTTCTTATCAAGATTCCCTGATTATTTTTATCTGTTAGACTCACTTGCCACCAATGCATGTGACTTGGAAGAATTGATTAGACCCATGTTCATTAACTTAGCTTCCTCTTGAATTAAGAGATTTGCAAAGTCATCAAACTTAGGATCAACATATGATGCTCCCATAGAAATTTGATGGGTATGGAATCCAATAAAAATATTGAATACTTAGGACCAAGCTTGGATAACACATTCAGAATCAACTGTAAATCCCCTTTATAAATGTTGTATTCTTTCAATTGTGTTCTTAGTTGCTTGATTTTAGAGATGTAGTCTTCAATGTGGCCAAAAATTTTAGGATCAAGATTCATCAAATCAATATTAATTTATATCCCCTAATCTTATCTATTTTACCATAGAATTTTTCAAAAGCCTCTCAAAAATCTTTAGGTGTTTTGTATGATTCAATATAAAATTGTAAATCAAAAGAGATTAATGAACATATTCATCCAATTGTATTCTCATGATTAATCTCCCATCTTTCCAATTCTAAAGCATCAGTAGGTTGAGAAATGGTTTCCTTTAGATAGCCTATTAAAAATTTTCCCATGAGATAGTTCCATACTAATTTTCTCCATGTAGCACAATTATGTGGATTTTGGAGTTCAATTTGTGATTTCCCCATTGCAAGAACACAAACCAAGAAAAAGAATGCAAGCAACCACTACAAGAATACCCCCCCAAATTACTCAATTAAGAAACCCCCCAAGCAATATCTGATTTGGCACTTTATGAGTAGTGCATTTACAATTGCCACTTGCAAAAAATAGTGAAGTGGTCTTTGATCTTGGTACATGCAAATGCCAAAAATAGGCCATAGAATAAAGTACATTTTTTGGTAAAAAATGAGATCAATCTGATCAAACAAATGAAAAGTACACAAAAAATCATGCACTTTCAAAAAAAATTGCACCCAAAAATGTTACCATAGGAGCAAGATATAAAATCCCAAAGTTTTCAAAATGAGGATGAAGTAGCAACACCTGTGAGAATCTACAATTTCTTGAAAAACCATATACCAAAACCAAAAAATAATTGCACCATAGTGAAGAGTGTAAAAACTTATCCCAAATATAAAAAAATGCTCGAAAAAAGGAGTCAATATGAGCAAGATATGAAGCTTTGAAGTTGAATTGCCAAAATGAAAATGAAATCTATGAGCGAGGGTAGAAATTTTTCAAAAATTGCTGATGTCATGTTGATGCAGTGCTGACATCAACAACTCATGCGATTAAAATTGACGACTTGATGACCGTCACCGTCACCGTCAAGATCTATTGGAATATTCCCCAAGAGTCTTTCTCAAATATTCTTCTGTGCTAGTGGAATATGCTCGGCTAAAAATATTCTTCAAACTCCCATAATCTTCAGAGGAATCTTCATGTTTATGCCACCAAATTTATGAACTTCACTAGATTTGTATTTACCGCTAGGAATTATTTCTTACACCAGTAGTTGGATGGATTTCCTTTAAATAATGTTGTTTGTCATTTATTGTGGTGGGCTTGCAGTTGAATGTGGTGGTCGAATAGAACCTTGCCACATGGAGAGAACACAATACATAGGTACATAAGGTGCCCAATACTGTACAGAAAGGTATGTTGTAGAATTTACAACCCTTTTCCTGATTTAGAAAATAAAATTTTTACAGAGAAATAAATGTCGAAACTACAAATGGGAGACTCGATAGCCTAGTATGTGTAAAAATCAATTTCTTCTAAACATGTCTTTACTCTACCACAAGCCTACCCTGGCCCACATTTGCAGAGTCTAGAATTTTAAGTGCAGATCAGCTTATCATATAGGCTAGATTTCTTGGTGGAATGAGGCTATCATCTGCACGGCTAGATTTTTGCGCATTTATGGGCACCAGCTGGCTATTTTTTGTTGGCAGTCTTATGAGGCTACCACTGCTGACCTCCATTTTGCTTATATTGCTCTGACAGTCAGCCCCTTTTCTCCATCATTGCAAGTCATGGTGGTGGATTTAAGGCACAAGAAATAAATTACTGACAGCTATGCTGCTAGAGGAGCACAAATTAAAGCCTGGTTACATTGGCTAAAAGTTGGTGATTGTGCCTCCGAAGAGTTTTTTTTGGCTTTGCATGCTAGGAACTCATCCTCAAGCATTAAAAAAATAAAAGATGCCATTCAAGTGCTTTATGAGATGCCTAACATTCTCTAGGAATTTGTGCATCATTATTAGCAAGTCTTCACTCAACAGGAAGTCATGCCTGTGCGACAACAAGCCCTTCAGGATTGCCTTGCTGTTGTACCAAATAAACTTTCTTTAGCTTAGAAATTTTTTTGTGATCAACTATTATTAGTTGATGATCTCAAAGAGGCTGTCTACTCCATGGTTGATGAAAAAGCTTTGGGAATTGATGGATTCCCTTGTGAATTTTACAAAGCCATGTGGGACTATATTGGGCATGATCTGCATCAAGTTTACTTAGAATCTTTTCATTCTAATTCTCTAGGTAACTTAATTAATAAAGAGGTAACATAAAATTCATACCTAAACTGGGTGACCCAAAAGACATTTGTAACTGGAGACCTATCACACTTTTTAATGTATCCTACAAGATTATCGCTAAGGCTTTGGCTCTTAAAATCTACCATCTTCTACCTCAGATTGTGTGCCGAGAACAAACTGGGTTTATCAAATCCAAATTTATTTTGGATAATATTATTGCTGTTTGGGAAGGCATGGAATGGGCCAGACACTCAAACCAGAAAGTTGTGTTCATTAAGATTGATTTTTCCAAGGCATATGATCGCATTGAATGGTTGTTTATTCTTGCTATGCTGCAAGCCTTGGGTTTTGGGCCCAATTTCATTCAATATGTTTGAATGCTCTTTGTGGATGCCTAAGCTTGTATAACCATCAATGGCTATCAATCCTCTACCTTTGGACTCTTTCATTCCATTCGAAAAGGGTTCCCATTGGCCCCCTCTTTATATGTGCTTGTAGCTGAGGGTTTTGGTTACCTTTTGGCCAATGCAGTTTCCCAACGATGGGTCAAGGGCATTTCTCTGCCCAACTCTCAGGCTCAGCTTGTTAATGGCCATTTTGTTGATGACTCATTCCTCACCCTTTTGGAGGATGAAGACTCCATTACAGTGGATCTTGAGTTGCTTAATACCTTTTATCTTCCTTTTGGCTCTGCCATCCAATGGCATAAAACTTTGTGTTACCGGCAGTCTATCTTGCCCTCTCTGTTGTGGCTGCAACAGTATGGATGGAAGTGCATTGGGCTTGGCAAATTTTTTTGATTTTTGGGCATTCCCTTTTCTTTTCAGGTGTCTCTGGCTAAGCTTTGCCAAGTCGTGCTCTCCCAAGTTGAAAAAAATCTTGCTTATTGGGTTACCAAGCCCCTCTCTTTAGTAGGGAAATTCTAGGTGTGTTCAAAAATTCTGGCAGCAACCCATGTTTATTATTCTTCTTGCTGGGCCCCCTCCAAAGCTGGCTATGGAAAGTTTGAGAAACTGCTTCATGACTTTCTATGGGCCTCCTCTAAATCTCATAGAGGGTTTCATCATGTGGCTTGGGAATTCTGCTACCTCCCAAGAGACTTGGGAGGTCTTGAGTTGTTGTCTACTCAATGGCAAGGGACTGCTTTGTGTGTTAAATGGATTATTCATGCCCTTACTAGGGACAAGGCCTAAAAAATTCTTATCAGGCACAGTATTCAATCTGACTTCCTTGTTAATAGACCTGCCTAGAAGGGGATTGGCTTTCAAACCCTTCTGGTCATGGATGAACTAGTCCAGATTGTTGGGACTTTTGTGGCCAAAAGCATCTGGCGGGCTTGGGAAGTTGTCAAACCTTGGCTCTACTAGGCTGGCTCTGGCTTTTGAGATGGGCTCTCTTTCAACCAGCACAATATTTGGTGGTCACCTCTTTTTGCTAGCAATGGTTAGCCGTTGGCTAAGTCGCCTAGGCTAAAGGTGCTCAAATTTCACAAAAAGGGTATCCAGACCCTACAATAGATCTTTTCCAAACCCACCATGCATATTATGTGATGGGAAGTTTTCTGAGCCCAGTACAGGCTTCATAACTAGGACTGTGCTACTTATGATGGTCTAGTGAATTCCATTCCTACTCAAATGCTTCATAAGGTTGGAATTCGTGGGAGAAAACCTTGGTGGAAAGATTGGAAGTGGTATTCTGAAACCCCTTTCATGAACTACAAGCCTCGGGTTGGTTATAGGTGGCTCTCACCACATTTTCCTATGATTCAGAGTTTGAACCAGAGGTGGCTTCTTCAATCTCTCACATATGTTTAGTGTAAAATATTTGCTGCCACTTGGTTTGCAAGTGTTGAGCCGAAGCTTGCCCACTTTTCTTGGTGTATTTTTTTCTAGGGCTTGCCCGTGGGCTCTCGGTTGGTCCACCTGGGGGTCCTGGACCCTCGTTGCCCTTTTTGTGGGCAAGATGAGAATTTTAAGCATCTTTTCTAGTTTTTTCCTAGAGCACAGTAGCTTTGGACTTGGATTCATGACTTTTTTCGGCCCTTTTGGCCAGAACCTTTCTCTTGGCATATGGTGTTGTTAGGAGATTCTCCCAGATTTCTTGCAAAATTCACCTAGCTTTGGCACACTTTCAGGGTGGAAATTCTCTTCAATATTTAGAAAGATAGAAATGTTTGCATTTATTCACATACTCAAATGGATATTCATGTATCTTTATATGCTAAAGCTATGATTCACTCTAATGTGCTTTTATAGGTTCAAGTGCAAGCTAACAAAGTTGAACTTGAGGTTGCTCACCTCCAGGTTCTCCTGGACCACTGGGGCAATGCCCCTTGTACTGTTGCTTGAGTCCCTGCTTCATCCACCTCTTCCTACAGTCGCTCGCCCTCCAGAGGTTGGCAGCAGAGTGGCTCTACACGTCCCCATTCACAACCCCCACCTCAGCGGGATTCTCACACTCCTTGGCGAAACCATTCTCCTCTGATAGAGGCTAGCCAGGGGTGGCCTTCTGGTGGTGCTTCAGGGAGCAGTGGTGGTGGTTCCGGGTGACCCTTTGATGATCCTCCTACTCTGGCTCTGGTTGGCTAGTCACTGGTCAAACTTTCATGCGTCTGGTGCTTGCAATCTCGCCCCGATGTGAGGAAGATGATAAAGAGAAAAAGAATGTTGATGATAGTTGGGGTCCTCCTCCTGATGCCACTCCAAACCCTGCTAATGTATGGGGGAAAAATTTGGATGACAGAGACCCTTCTGGCTCTACTAGCACTGCTTTGGCCACTTAATGACCATTTTATCTATTTTGTAATTTTTAATTTCTAGGCTTAGCCCACATGATCTGTTGATTTTCTGGGCATTGCCCATTTGACTCTTGGGGTGTGCCTTTCTACCACCCACCCTTTTTTTGTGAATATGTATCTTTATATTTGAATTAATATAGATAACTACCTATTCATCAAAAAAAAAATGTAGAAACCAAATCAATTAAAAAATTGATTTTTTTATAAAATATTTTTTAAAAAAATCAACAAATTTTTCAATTTTTCTGAAATTGAACCACCCACATTTATGACAATTTGGGGGTCGTACAATTCCTTGAGAAAAAAATGTTTTCCTCACCAGACAACTGCTGGATTTGGACAATTTGGAGTCGATCTTAGGGTTTTGGCCCTTCTGGACATGATGGCAGGGTCAAATTTGACCTAAAATACTACAAAATTGTAGTGACCTTCTAGATTTGGCAACCACTCTTCAGCTTCAAACCCTCATAGATTTGGCCTCATATATTTGATTTGGACAAAACAAAAGGAAAAATCAACTTTCTCGAACATTCCAGAAACAATGGTGAGCTTACATTTGCACCAACATGATCCAATATGAACCTGCAATAAAGAACCAAAAATGGATCTCCTCCAAATTTGGTATCGCTCTTCAAAAAAAGACTCTCCAATGGCACCCAACTCGCTTTGATACCGTGTAAGAATTGGCTATGGCTGCCAAGATCTTGAGACTAAATGAAAAGCACAACAAGAGAGAATAGAATGTGACAAGAATAAATTGTATTATTATCAATATAATTCAATGATATGATTGTGATGTACAATGTAGTAGAGACCCCTTGGTTATATAACCAAGGTGAGATACAAGACGTCATAGGATAATGACAAGTGTCTTAATCATATGACATGAGACAACTAATCACAATTATTTAGGTTCACATGTGTTACAAGTCAAAAGATAAGATAATAACTAATGACAACTAACACCTTCTAGAAAGATTCCTTACTAGGATCTAAGTAAAATTAACATGTGTAAATAAGTCCCCTAGTAATGAATGAACTAAGTACAAGACTTTATTTACACCAACACTATGAAAGTAGATTTTAGTTTCAGATCTATCTATTCTAGGGTGTCTTAGGTGCCCTTGTCAAGTAAAATCAAGCTCAAATTAAAACCATAGGTGCACACATATCTCCTTTGTCTATTTATGGTCATTAAATTTATCTATGAACTTCCAAATTTCCTATAGTCATATCAGAATAGTGCATTTCCATAATTAGCTAGTTGCATCATTAAATTTCGTCATAATTCAATTTCGAAACACACATAATCTAAACAAGGAAAAAAATAGGGAATTGGATATCAAAGGCTGATTGACTCACCTTTCAGGTTGGAAGTTAATCTCATTCCCTTGACCATATTTGATTCCCTAAGTGTCATGCTTGGAAATGTGACTAATCCTAATTAAATCTTCAGGTTTCACTTTTTCTTCATCATGTTTCTGGTGAACTTGATGTATTTAAATTATAAACCTTTTGAAATCCGAAGCATATCATCATAGATCAAAGATGAAAAATGTATTGTTTTACATTCATCATTTAGGCATCTGCTATCACATAAAAAATGCATTAAACTTTAAAAAATAATATATTATATTTCCATTAAATGTTCAAATAGGGTTAACTTCTATCATCATAGGTAAAATCTACATCTTAATTGCATTTAAAAATTTGCATTAGGTCATCTTTGATTTGAAATAAATCTGAAAGTGTTAATTGCATTCATTTAGGTATTTGGCATATAGTCAAAAGGTTAAAAAGTGCATTATTTTATTGCAAAAAGATATCAAGATTGCTTCATTCAAATTTCGCAAATTAGGATTGGTCTATTGGTGCATTTTAGTTTTGAAAATTGCATTTGGAATTTCATTTTATTACTTGAAACTTTTGAAAATTGTTGCACACTTGCATTTTGCATTGCATAATCATAAATCGATCAAATTTTGGAAAATTATTCAATGTCACACCTGTATTGTCACAAAACAAAACCATTGTATATTATTACAGACATTCAAACTTTGAATTTGGCAGAAAACTTTTCTAGTCTTGGGTGCCCTAGGCGCCCCTATCCAAGCATTTTTTGCTCAAATTTTTGTGACAAAACCCTCTCAAGATCTTCTATCTAGATCTACTCTATTTTTTTTGTTCACTATGCTATAATAGTTTTAATTTTAGTGCCTATATCTTTCTTTCATAATGTATTTTTATTTTGGTAAAATGTGGACTTCTTTGAAATCATTACTGGATGTTTCATTCTCTGTGTCTGGCAATGATTCTAATTCATAGGATGAAATTCATATTGCTTCATCTCCCAATGCATATTGCCTTAATGAAGATATCTTGAGGCAAGATGACAGAATCATGAGTGAATTCATAAATGATACCTTTCCTAATGTTGAGCAATGTAGTCCTTTATCCTTAAAAAAAGCGGCCTACTCAACCATATCAACAATCAACACCTACCATACCACCACTTCAAATTTTTTCTACATCACATAAAAAAAGTGATTTACAATTCATACCTCAACCTATGCACATGGGATTACCTATTAATAACCATAATTATGAGCTCCTACCAATTAATTATCCTCAATACTATGAAAAAAGTCACTAACATACTTGTTAATTTGGAACAATGCTATGGCTAAGGCTTTAGGATCTTCAAAAAACAAGGATGTGATACGAAAGAATGAGCATGAAATCCATACCCTTTTGGAACAAATACCATATGAGGATACAAAAGGCATAGGCTATCAAGCTCCTCCACCTTTATATCAATCATTTGCTCCATCCTCCAAACTATGCAAATTTCATGGTCTTGCTAGAAAAGGCTTCTTACTTGCTCCACATCCTTTGTTTGAATTGAATCCACCTTGTGTACACTTTTACAATTCGGATTCATTATATTACCATCTATACATGAAAGAATATACACCTTGAACACACGAATAAAAGAAAACCCTATTGTGCATATCACTAAACATTTTGCCACACTATTGATGAATGTCATGTTTTGAAGAATAAATTTGAAGAGTTAGATCCTTACAATGATAAATTTGATAGGAAAATAGATTAAACAACATTCATTTTTTCTACTTTCCATGTGATAGTTTTAGTGTCATCTGATACTCATTACCATACATGGGGTATAAAGTTGGTTTTATGTAATCATATTTTATTTTGCAATGAATAATCTATTATCATTCATCATGGATCATATTTGTCCCTACACTTGGGGGGAAAGGGATAGATAGCTTTTTGTTAGGTGCATTCCTTGATGCAAGGGATCCCTTTGTATCTGCTTAAAATAATAGTGTATCAAGTACACTAACATTTTAAGGGGGGCATATATTACCCCATATTTAATATAATTATTGTGTGAGAACTGGTCCCTTTTTAGTCATGATATCATACATCTCCTAGAAAGTGTGACCTCACTAACAGTCACAACACATGAATGGCTACTAAAGTGTAGCCTCCTCAGTCTATGTTAGTGTTTCCTTTGTGGTGGTATTAGGATTGATATATCCTAAAAGTGTGAATTTTCATGGCATGCCATCTTCCCTTTAGTGGTAATACTATGATTAGTTTCCCCTATAGTGTGATCCTTCATTCTGCAATTTTTTCTCTCTTAGTGGTGGTATCATGTGTGAAAGTTCTAAAGGTGTGACCTCCCATGCATTGAGCAGTGCCCCTTCATACTTGTAAATCACCCTCTGTGATGGTGTTTTTTACAACAACCCCTGAGGCATAGATTTGTGATATTCATTCCCCATGACATTAAATTTTGTCCACCCCTAAGGTGACTTTCATTTGTCCCCTATGATGTTAAATTTTGTACACCCACTAAGGTGATTTTTATTCATCCCCTTTGACATTAAATTTTGTGTACCCTTTGAGGTGATTGTTCCATCCCTTGTGTACCATAGAAAAATGGACCTCTTGCTTGACATGGGAATAATTCATGATAAATAAAACTTAAGGAGGCCTTGATTTAGTGTTGTGACACATTTTATGCACCCACATTAGGTCTTGGACCCTTGCAAACTAGATAAAATGTGTTTATGGATGTCTTGTAAAGGTGTTTTAGAGTCTTGTAAAGGACTTTCACGCTTTTCTAGACTTAATGAACCCATATTGCCTTAGTTAAACATTATAAAATATATTTAAATACATCCTCACATCAATCTAGAAGGCTTGTAAATTATACTTAATGTTAATCTAGTGTTGTAATGTGTTTTACACATTCGCATTGGTTCTTGTGCATTCCTAGGCTATGTGGACCTCATTTTAGTGTTGTAAAGTGTATTTAGTTACACTTTCACATTGAATTATGTGTCCAAATCCCTAATATACCTTTACATCATCACTAATAGGCACTATGACTCTATATTGTGCATCCTGAGGCTTAATTTGATCAAATAACAGACATAGTCATCATATAAACATAATTTTCTTATTTCTTAGCATTCTAGCTAGCAAAAATGGCCCCTATGGGACCCATTCACCATTAGCAGAAAATTAGTCCCATCCAAGTGGGACCCATTCGCTATGGGTGGTGAATGAGTCCCATTTGAGCCATTTTTGTGGTTTGAGTGGGAAAAATTAGGTTTTAAGTTTAATTTTTCTCCATGTCAGCCTTAGGGATCCAATTAATGGGTAAATTATCAGAATTTCCTATAAATATAAGTATTTAAACCCTAATTCATCACAACTTAACTTCATTCATCATCTATCTTCTCTCTCTTGTCATGCAAGCTAGGGTTTCATCTTTTTAAGTCATTAAGATAACACTTTTAAACATTCAAGGGAAGATTCTTCATCCATTGCTAAAAAAAATCAAGATCATTCATCAAGGAAAAGGTATCAACTCCATTGTTTCATGTTTCATTACAGTCTTTCATCATTTTGGTTTAATTACCCAAAAGGGGTTTGACCAAGGCAAACCCCCATGCCCTAACAATCAACTTTTTCTCTCTCCTTTGTGTGTTTGTAGATTTAGGTGATTGGATGGATTGGACACAATTGAAGATTAGGTTGCAAACTTGTTGAAGTCATCTCCACTTTTTCAAAGTAAAAATCTACACAAAAAATCACTTATAGGCCTGAATTTGGGAGTTTCAAAATAGGACACCTAAAGGTGCAGATTGAGTAGACCGGGAGCTCCAGATTCCATTTTTGAGTTTTCAGAAAGTCCAAAGTGGACTAATTCACCATTAGTGGTGAATGAGTCCCACTATACATGTTTTCAAAATATTTTTGTAGAATTGGACACCCATTTGGCTAAAACAGGCTTTGGTACAGTCATCCAGAACCGAGACTGATTCACCTAGAATGGTGAATGAGTCCCACCAGACTTAAATTTTAGCATAAGTAGTATTCCAAAAGTCATTTCCAGTCCTCAAAAATATCTCAAGTGCGCACTTTTAGTTTCATCCATTTTTGTTACAGTTTACTAATCATTTCTAGGTGTTTTTACATTACACAATGTGTTTTCAAACTAGTCAATTTCTTAGATTTTGCATTGATAAGTCATTTTTTTATTAGTTTACTGCACTCAAACATTGCATTTAGAAATATTAAATCTATTTTCCATCCATTCTTACATTAATCTTGAGTGAGACATTGTGCATTTTAGCCTATCTCATTCCTTTTAAGTGAAAAACCCTAGAAGAGTTAGAGAGTCTTGTGGTGCCAAAATCCTTTGTTTCACCTTGTGACATTAAGCTTTGTGTGCTCCCTAAAGTGAACTTTGTTAGATAGTCCATGGATTTGGCATAACACAACTTGTTGATTGATGAACTTGAGCACCCTTTGTAACATGGCCACTGAGCATAACACAACTTCCTTGCCAGTGGAACCATGTGTTTCATAAGTCTATTAGTATAAAAAAACTTTCTAGCCTTGTGAAACCCATCATATGCTGGAAAAACAAGGACAGAAAAATGAGAGGGGGGTGAATTAGTTGTCCTAGAATATTTAAACTTTTCAAAGTTAACTTTAACTTAATCTCAAATATGATGAATGAACAATAAACCATAAACAATTAACACATTAGAGACACAGAGAACACCAATATTTTTTATGTGGAAACATAATTAGGGGAAAAAACATGATGGATGTTAGTCCACAATATTATACCCTATTAAAAGTATAATGAGAAATAATGGGAATCCACATGCATTCAAGCACACTGCCTAGAGCTCACTGCTCAAATAGAAGAGGGCTCACTACCCAAAGAAGACACATTGTCTTATAGCAATTCAGATTAGATCCGATGGGTATGAACTAAGAAATTAACTTCTGTAAAATCTTGATTATAGTTCCAGTTATGCACATAAACACTCATTCACACTTCACTCACTCTGCTCTACACTTGAATGATAGAACACTATGCACACACTACACTTTCTCTAGCACTCATTCACACTTCACTTTGCTCAAACAATTACTCTTATATATTTACTTCATGGATTTACATCAACAACTTAGTCGACCAAAAGAAATATAAAAATATTAAAAATATACATGATGTCGGCCCAAATTTACAAATGAATTTACAATGTGAATCAAACACCGTCAGCCACAATATAATGAAGACCTAAAACAATATCCTCGAGTGCACCAAATATTCAAATTTTAATCTCCAAGGATCTACAACACGTTACAACCACCATGTCGGCCAAGAACATGAAAACCCGAACATGCAACATAAAATCACCAACCATGAGCACATTGATCAATGTGGACATGCAACAAAGAAAGAGCATGATCTAGAAACATCCAAAATTAACACGAACCATCAGAGAAACATTTGCAACATCCAAGCTTACTGAAAACACACCAACTTCAATTAGGAACACTAAGGCCACAAAAAAATTGTTAGAAAACAACTATTCATAACATGATCAAATCTTCACACGAACCTCTGAAACTTTCACTGATAAACTAGATACACTCAACATAAAACCCTTTAGTCCACAACAACTGATCATCAACGTACTGAGCAATACACCTTCATGACCTTTACTATTCCACTAACAACTTACAACTCTTTCATTAACAATTTTCTTAATATCCTTGACATATCCAACTTCCAATACATCAATTCTAATAGTGTTGACATCAATGAAAACCACATATCAGTAACACAACCACAACATCCAACAATCTCCCCCTTTGGAATTGATGGCAACAAATGATGTGAAAAACACCATCAATGCAACTCTCAATCAACACTTACTCCCCCTTAGATTCAAACTCTTCTCTTCCACAAGACTCTTGTACTCATTCTATTTTTCACATTACTCTTCTCCCCCTTTGACATCAATGTCAAAGATAAGCATTATATTTCAACATACAAGCTCTAAACCACATATCTACACATCTGACTACTCCCCCTAAGTAGCAGCCATGGAAACATCAATTTGGATCATAATATAGCTATGATGCACATGGATTGATGCATGCAAATGTATCTCTAGTTCTTATCAGGAGCGGTAATTACCCCTAGCATCCCTCTAAGATACTCAAAAGTATCTTTCAACAATGGCTTGGTGAAAATGTCTACAATCTGCTCTTTGGTAGGCATATACTCTAGTCTAACTTCTTTCTCACTTACTTTCTCCCTCAAGAAGTGAAACTCAATTGATATATGCTTGGTCTTAGAGTGTAGCACCAAATTCTTTGATATGTTTATTGCACTTGAGTTGTCACAGTATATGGCAATAGGCTCATCATATGCCACTTTGATATCCTTTAGCATTTGTTTCATCCACAACACTTGAGTACAGTTATTGGCAGCAACAATATATTCTACCTCAGTAGTAGATAGAGAAATGGAATTCTGCTTTTTGCTCAACCAAGACACTAGGTTCTTACCTAGGAAGAAGGCACCACCACTTGTGCTTTTCCTGTAAACCACATCACCTATCCAATCCACATTAGAATAGGAATTCATAGTAAGATCATCATCTTTAGGATACCAAAGCCCAAAATCAATTGTTCATTTCAAGTATCTGGAAATTCTCTGTACAATAGTAACATGAGATTCTTTTGAATCAACTTGATATCTAGAAACCATACACAAAAAATTCATGATGTCTGGTCTAGTCTGAGTTAAGTAGAGAAATCCACCAATCATTGACATGTATCTTGTTTGATTTTCCTCCAGAGAATCATCATTCTGTGTTAACTTGCATCCAGTTACCATGGGGGTACCTACAAGCTTTGAGTCTTCCATGCCAAACTTCTTTAGCAACTCTCTCACATACCTGTACTGAGATATGAAAATCCCATTGTCTAATTGAGTGAATTGCAATCCTAGAAATAACTTCATCTCTCTAATCATACTCATTTCTAATTAACTTTTCATTTCATCAACAAAATTCATACATAGATCATCATCTCCTCCAAAAATAATGTCATCAACAAAAACTTCAACAATTAACTCTTTATCATGATCCATCTTAAAATACAAATTATTGTTAGCAGTACCTTTGTTGAATCCAAGCTTTAACAAGTATTTATCCAATCTAGCATACTAGGCTCTGGGGGCTTGCTTGAGTCCATACAAAGCTTTCTTTAGTTGGAAAACTGCGTCTTCATTATCTGTCAATTAAAATCCATCTGGTTGTTCAATATATACCTCTTCTTCTAATTCACCATTTAGAAATGTTGACTTCACATGCATTTGATAGAATTTTTAGTTCTTATATGCAACATAAGAATGAAATAATCTTACAGCTTCAATTATGGCAACAAGGGCAAAGGTTTCTTCAAAATCAATACCTTCCATTTAGAAATACCCTTTACATACTAGTATTGCTTTATTCCGGACCACTTCACCTTGTTCATTCAACTTATTCTAAAAGACACATTTAGTACCAATCACATTTTTTATCTTTAGGTTTGGGAACAAGAATCCATGTATCATTTTTCTCTATCCGCATCAATTCTTCCTTCATAGCTTCCATCTAGTGTTCTTCATTACAAGCTTCATTAGCATTGTTAGGATCAGTCTTATAAATTAGACAATACTCTTCTGCAATCCTTCTTCTTGTCTAGACAACTTTATTCTTATCTCCTATAATTTGATTTTCAAAATGATTTAACTTTACATACCTCGAAACTTTAGGATTCTCTCGCACTTCTAGTTCTTTTGTTCTTTCTTCTACACTTCCACTTGTCTCTCCTTCATGACTTTCTTGATTTATCAGAACAATTTGAACTTAAGTCTATGTCTGAGCATTCTTCGCTTTGTTTGTACTATCTTGCTCATCATCTGAGTTATATCTGTAGTATTTGGATGATCTAGCAGAGTCCTCATCAACTCTGACATTTTCACTTTCAACCATCTTTCTCAATATTCTATTATAGAACTAGTAAGCCTTGCTCTTAGTAGAGTAACCTAGAAAGATTCCTTCATCACTCCTTGCATCAAACTTTCCTATGTCCTCATCTCTCTTGATATAACACTTGCTTCCAAAGATCTTAAAATATTTAACAGTAGGCTTGTAACCAAACCACAGTTCAGAAAGAGTCTTACAAGAATTACTATTGACATTTACCTGGTTTAGAGTGTACATAGCAGTGCTTATAGCTTCTCTCCAATAGATGTGAGGCACATTTCCTTCTGACATCATCATTCTGGTAGCATCCAAAAAAAATTTCTTCTTTCTCTCTACAACTCCATTCTATTGAGGGATTTGGGGAGTAGATAACTATCTTTTGATTCCATGCTTTTCACAGAAAGAATCAAATTCCTGGGAAGATAACTCACCTCCTCTTTCTGATCATAGGAATTTTATTTTCAAACTTGTCTCATTTTCTACCATAGCTTTGAAACTTCTGAACTTCTCTAATGCTTTACATTTTTCTCTTAAGAAAGAAACCCATATCATCCTAGAGTAATCATCAATAAGCAACATAAAGTACCTTTCACCTTATAGACTTCTAATTCTGGAGGGACCACATAGATCAATATGTACCAGCTCCAGTATTCTATTACAAAGATGTTGTTTTCTCTAAAAAGAGACTCTCGTCTGTTTTCCCATCTGAAATTTCTTGCATATTGTGTTAGTATTCTTTACTAGCTTAGGTAGATCTCTTACTGCTTAAGTGGAGCTCACCTTGACAATGTTATCAAAATTCACATGCGTACCATAAAAAAAAGGAATATTTGCTTGATTTAAGATAATAAATGATAATTGGACTTAATGTGGTCATAATTTAGGTGTTGTGAAGCATTTTATTCATCCACACTAAGTTTTAGATATTTATAAATTATTTAATTATTAAATATTGAAGTCTTGTGAATGTGTTGTGAAGTGTTGTAAAGCATTTCTACATCATTCTAGACTCTATTTAATACAATTCACTTAAAAATCAACATTTGACACATCAACACGTCCTATTTTGAAGTGTTGTTAAGTCTTGTGATCAAGATTCATGCTTTTCTAGGCATTTCCCCCTTATTTATACTTTTCTTATGTCTTATTGGACCATCTTATGCAGTCATAAGGTTTATTTAAGTGTATTTTTGAATGATACCCTGACACACTGCATTAAATGAAATTTAATTCCTGTCACTTGAACACACCCTCAAGGTGGGACCCATTCATCATGAGTGGCGAATGAGTCCACCTTGACATAAAAATCAAAATAATTTCAGGATTTATTCAAATTTACACTTGATGTCGGCCTGTGATGATGTATAAAAGATTCCTTTGACACAAGAATTGCATAAATAAGCATTTTCACCCTCATTTTGATATCTCCACCTAATCTCCTACATCTCATATGTATTATTACATCTCTCATCTTGATTTTATCATCTATTCTTCCATTCAAGTCAAGCAAGCTATGGTTTATTCTTCAAGATAGCATTCTTAAGCATCCAAGAGTTGAATCTTCATGTATTGTTGCAGACCAACAAAATCACTCATCATCACAAGATTTAGGATCCTTTGGAGCTTGGAAATCATTTAAGATGGCATTTTTAAGTTTTTCAAGTCTTCTCCTCATCATTTCAAGCCTATTTGACATCAAGAAAAAGTCACTTTTAGACTCGTTCCCGACATTTTCTGAATCAGACACCTGTACAAGGCCGATTTATAGATTAGAAGCTACATATTCCATCCTTGATCTTTCAGATTCTTGAAGTTTGACCGATTCATCATGCATGGCGAATGAGTCCCATTGGAGGCCTGAAATAGGATTTTGTTAGAATCTAACTCTTTGTGCTCAAAAACCAATTTTTGGGAGTTTTCATCATTACTTGGATTGATTCACCACAAGTGGCGAATGAGTCCTATCTAACTTTTGTGACTTCATCATTCAACATTTCTAACCTTCCAGATTCATCAAAGTTTGGCCAGGTGCACTCGGATTTCATCCTTGTCTTTTTGTTATGTACATTTCATTCATTTAGTTCATGCTTGCATATCACAATTTGTTTTCCAGCACTTTTGTATTAAACTAGTTTGCATTCTTTAATTTTCATTTTCATTTAATTTATAGAATTAAAATTGCAATCACACACTCCACATCCATCCTTCATCCTCACATTTATCTTGAATGGTAACAAAGAGTACAATTTTGGCCCCATTTTCTCTTTATTCTTAGGTGAAAGACCCTAGGAAGAGCACAAAGGATTTGAGTGCCAAAATCCTTTGTTTCATTTTGGTGAACCTGACATTTAGAATACTTCTTTCTTCTGATTTGGTATCTTTTATCATAAATCTAATCTTGCATTCATTTTGCATTTGGATTTGTATTAGTTTGCATACTAGGTTTTAAGTCTTGCATTCATAATAAGTGCATTTAGGTTACATTTCTTGCATCTAGATTCATTTAGATTCTCTGTAATTCTGCATTTTTTCTTCAGATCTGTGTCTTGGCTCTCTGAAGTCACATAAATCAATATGAAATCTCTGAAAATCTTGAAAAAGGTTCATACTGGACTCATTCACCACCTTGGACGAATCAGTTTGTTTTGGCACCTAAAACAACTTTTTTTAGATCTCAAAAAGTGCTTTTTAGGCTTCTAATTGTTTCCTTAACTTGTATATAACTATTAACTACATTCCTAAGGCACACATTTTGTTCAAATTTGTTTATTTTCTACCTAGTTTTCAATCATGTTTTCTTTCACAAGATGTGCTCTTGATTTGGTTAAATATGGGTTTTATAAGAACGCTCTCCCCTTTTATGAGTCTACTTTTGATTCTAATAGGGAATTTAAGATTCAATCCATTAATGAAATCCTTAATTTTACCTTACCCATTGGTTATAAAGGTAATGAAGACAATCATAATTATCATATTTGTTCCTCTTCTGATACCTCTCCTACTAGTGATGAAGGTATCTTTGTGCAAGATGTTACAAGTCTTGATGATCTTGATTGTCCATCTCCTTCCTCTTTAGATGATTTTACACCACAAAAGCAAGAAATCATTGATACATTCCTCAACATTACCTTTCCAAATCTTCATACTTATGACTGTTATAATTGCTCCTCTCCTACTACTCCTCAACAAAAACATAATAGGTTGGTATTAGAACACATCCATCTTACAAATCATGACACCTTTACTCCTCCTTTCCCTAATGTTCCTATCCTTTGGGATGATCTATTTGAAAATATAATAGTCCTTCCCTTGATTCCTCCTCCACTTGTGATGAAGCTACTTTACAACTAACAAAGTTAGATGAACATATTATATGCTCTCCTTGTAAGGTAATTAATATGGAACATGATAATAACACTTTAAGACCAATAGATATCCATCATCATAATTCTCACCATTATTTCACTACTCATTCCCCTATTAGTAATGAAGTTGTTATGCAAGAACCATTTCTTCCTATTTGCAAGGTTATGGTTTGTTGTTCTCCTATCAACTCTTCTTCTAGGGAGAATACTACAGTTCTAGATTGTGACAAACAAGCAATCTTTCTTTTTCCTCTAGTATCATTCATCTCCAAATACTCATACTGTCATCTCACAAGACACTTCTGATTTTCCTTTTTTAGATATTGCCTTTTCTTCTCATGAGGAAGGAAACATCTTGCAATCTCATGAGACTTGTGTAAGTATGACATCATCTCCTATGCAAGATCTTTTTGTTGATCAAGAAAGTATCTTGTCAAACCTTTTATATTGTAACTTAATCACCCTCCCTCCTAGAACTCATAAGAAATGTTCTGACAAGACCTTCTTTTGAAAATTTCATAGATTTCATGGACACTCCACTAATGAATGTCATGCTTTGAGATGTAAATTACAAGACTTTTGTGACTTTGGTATGCTTCCCTATGAGGAGATATCTAGTTCCCCTTGATTTCTCTTTTTGCATACATTTCATTATTTTTTCAGCTCGCTTTTGTCTTGCACTAAGTGGGGCCAAAAGGTTGATTAACCTTATCCTTGTATGTCACTTGTTACCTTCTTTGGCTAGTCATTAAATTTTCATAAATTCAAAAGAGCAAGCTTGGAATGTGGACGACATTTCTTAAGTTGGTTCGCATTTGACATACTATTTTCTTTTCATGACGTAGCTTATTGGAAAAATATGACTTGGCATAGAGCTTTCTGAGTTAGCTCTCATGTCTTCTTCTTTCTCTTCTACTTTAAAGCAATTCCTCTCAATAATGATGCTCACAACTGCTTTAAAGTGGGGGAATATATCACCACTTACATTTCCATTGTGTTGTTTTCTTTTCTTGCAATTTTATTTCTTGGAGGCATTAGGTACAATGTTGTTCAAGATGAGACCTGGCACTTTTCCTCTCCTATAATCAAGATGATATTATTTGCATTTACCTTTCTAGGATGCATTGGGCATAATGTTCCTTGAGATGATATATTGCATGAATTAAGCAAAATCCCTTTGAACAATTTCTATATTACACTTTTCTTCTTTTTCATTTCTTCTACTACTTTAAAGAAATTTCTCATGAATGAGGTGTATCAATTACTTTAAAGTGGCGGGCACGCAACACCATAATTCATTCTTTGTCCTTCGAGAAGCCTTGTTTTTTATATGATGTGTTCATTACTTTTTGAATGACATTAGGTGTGATTTCCTTCATAAGTGCGATCTCTCTTAGCATATTATATTCCTCTTAGTAGTTTGATGTGATGCACTACATCCCCTAGGTTTTGAATCTACTATTATTTGATTGGTTATGTCTTGGAGACATTAGATACAATGTTCCCTAAGTGATTGACCTTACATAAACTGAACAAGATTCCTTTGAACAAATATTTCATATTAATTTTTTTCATTTTTACACTTTAGCATTTACATTTACTTTTGTTTTGTGGTACCTTGTTAAAGTTATCAGGTGATATAACTTTGGCATGGTGGGAGCCCAACTAGCGGCTTGACTTTCCCTTTAGCCAACTAGCGTATGTTACTCTTTTTGCTTTTTATGTTTTTGGCCCTTCTCACCCCGTGGATGATCCAAAAGTCAATGGCCCCAGAGTGAGTACATCTTTTACATCTTTATCTCTTTTGCCTTGCATTTGTATGATTTTGTATCTTGCGGGCATGGTATACATGTGAAACTTTCTTGAATGCCTACTTTAGTGTGAATCCGAAGAAATTTCCTCTCACTAAAGTGGGGGCTAAATTTGTCATAGAAAAAATGACCCTTTGCTTGATTTGAGATAATTCATGATAATTGGACTTAATGTGGTCTTAATTTAGGTGTTGTGAAGCATTTTATGCATCCACACTAAGTTTTAGACCTTTATAAATTATTTAATTATTAAATATTGAAGCCTTGTGAATGTGTTGTGAAGTGTTGTAAAGCATTTCTACATCATTCTAGACTCTATTTAATACAATTCACTTAAAAATCATTATTTGACACATCAACAAGTCCTATTTTGAAGTGTTGTTAAGTTTTGTGATCAAGATTCATTTTTTTCTAGGCATTTCCCCCTTATTTACACTTTTCTTATGTCTTGTTGGGCCTTCCTATGCACTCATGAGGTTTATTTAAGTGTATTTTTGAATGATACCCCAACGCACTACATTAAATGACATTTAATTCCCAACACTTGAACACACCCTCAAGGTGGGCCCCATTCACCATGGGTGGTGAATGAGTCCACCTTGACACAAAAATCAAAATAATTTCAAATTTCTTTCAGGAGTTATTCAAATTTACACTTGATGTCAGCCTGTGATGATGTATGAAAGGTTAATAAGACACAAGAATTGTATAAATAAGCATTTTCACCCTCATTTTGATATCTCCACCTAATCTCCTACATCTCATATTCATTATTAAATCTCTCATCTCGAGTTTATCATGTATTCTTCCATTCAAGTCAAGTAAGCTAAGGTTTATTCTTCAAGATAGCATTCTTAAGAATCCAAGAGCTGAATCTTCATGTATTGTTGTAGACCAACAACATCACTCATCATCACAAGATTTAGGATCCTTTGGATCTTGGAAATCATTGAATATTTCATTGTTAAGTTGTTCAAGTCTTCTCCTCATCATTTCAAGCCTATTCATCAAGAAAAAGTCACTTTCAGACCCGTTCCCGACATTTTCTGAAGTGGACACCTGTACAAGGCGGATTTATAGATTAGAAGCTATAGATTCTATCCTTGATCTTTCAAATTTCTGAAGTTTGATTGATTTTCCATGCATGGTGAATGAGTCCCATTAGGAGTCCTGAAACATGATTTTGTTAGAATCTAGCTGTCTGTGCTCAGAAACTAGTTTTCAAGAGTTTTCATTAGTACATGGACTGATTCACCATAGGTGGCGAATGATTCCTATCTAGCTTTGGACTGATTCATCATTTAGTATTTCCAGCCTTCTAGATTCATCAAAGTTTGGCCAAGTGCACTTTTATTTCGTCCTTCTCTTTCTATTATGTACATTTCATTCATTTAGTTCATGCTTGCATGTCACAATGTGTTTTCTAGCACTTTTGTATTAGAATAGTTTGTATTCTTTAATTTACATTTTCGTTTAATTTACAACATTAAAATCACAATCACACACTCCACATCCATTCTTCATCCTCACATTTATCTTGAATGGTAATGAAGAGTACAATTTTGGCCCCATTTTCTCTCTATTCCTAGGTGAAAGACCCTAGGAAGTGCATGAAGGATTTGATTGCTAAAATATATGTTTCAACATGACACAACCTCTTATTCCATAGCAAAATTTCATCTACTTGAGCAATTAAGCAACTTTCATCAACAACACTCAAGTGAAAAATGTTACCTATTGTCTTTGTACCTGATGCAAACATATTTCTAGAACTTCCAAGTATTCTACATCTTCCATCTTTGAACTAAAAATCGTAACCCTTGTCCACCATCTATCCAAAACTCAGTAGGTTATGTTTTAAGTCTTTAACATAAAGTACATCATCAGTGTTATGTTTACCACCAAGAAAAATAGATCCTCTGCCACGAATCACACCAACATTGTTATCTCCAAACCTTACAAGCCCATTGTCATATTTCTCCAGACTTACAAATTTTCTTTTGTCTCCAGTCATATGATGTGAGCATCTGCTATCAATAACCCACTCATCCTTTTTCTTAAATTCGAGCTACAAGGGATTTCTCAACATTCTGATTATTAGCAGTTTCAGAAGCCACCAGACCATTTTCCTTGATAGCAATGAAAACCCATTCATCTTCATTTCCATTTTCTTTATCAAATTCTTCATCAATTACACCTTCTTCGGCATAATAGCATTTCTTTTGAAATCTAGGTTTGTTAGTTTTAGACCTAGGAACTCTTTCAGTACACCTTGAAGCAAAATGACCTAGTTTACTACAAGAGAAACATTTAATAGGAAACTTTCCTTTGTACTTACCTTGTCCTTTGTCTTCTTTCTTCACAATCAGTGCTTCCAGCTCTAGTACCTCTTTCTCTTCCTCTTCAAGCTGTCTCATTTGTTCCTCATACTTGAATGTCTTTCTAAAACTCTCTCCTAGATCATATCTTTGCATGTTTCTTCTAGATATATAGGCCTTAAATGTAGATTCGATCTTGGGAGAAAAATCACAAAATTCACTCAACTCAAATGTAGCAAGTTTACCAATTAGCATATCCCTTGTCACTTTTGTTATTGTTTTGAGATCTTCAATAGCATGAGCCTTGGATTTGTAAGAGGGAGGAAATGATCTGAGCACTTTAGCTACAATTTCTTGTTCATCCAAGGAACCACCAACACATATCATACACATCACAAGTTCATTTACTCTTTGCATAAAAGAAGTAATATTTTCATCTTCACCCATCTTCAAATTTTCATACTTGCCTTTTAAAATATTTAGCTTAGCAACCTTCACAAGTGCATCTCATTCATACAAAGTCTCCATCTTCTTCTAGATATCATGAGCTATCTTCAGATCCATCACATTTGTCATTTCTGAATCCATTAGAGCACTCACCAAAGCTTCAATAGTCCTAATATTAATCACAGCCTCTATAATCTCATAAGGAGTGGAGGGACCATTCTAAGTTATAACATATGTATCTTTTGTAATCTTCTAGAAGGGTTCTCCAATACATCTCAAATGACACTCCATTCTCTTCTTTCACAAAGAGTAGGTAGTTCCATCGAATCTAGGACTGTCCTTCTTGTATGATGCTATCTCAGATCACCTCAAGCTTTTGAACTTCTTCAGAGGAACCTTCTCTAATACCAATTGTTGGAAAAAAAAGGATAGACAACTGAGAGGGGGGTGAATTAGTTGTCAAAAAATATTTAAACTTTTCAAACTTAACTTTAACTTAATCTTAGATCTGATGAATGAACAATAAACCATAAATAATTAACACATCAGAGACATAGAGAACACCAAGATTTTTTAGGTGGAAACCCTGTAAGGGGAAAAACCATGGTGGATGTCAGTCCACAATATTATACCTTGTTAAAAGTATAATGATAAATAATGGGAATGCACATGCATTCAAGCACACTACCTAGAGCTCACCACTCAAATACAAGAGGGATCATTGTGCAAAGAAGACACACTATCTTACAACAATTTAGATTAGATCCACAGGGTATGAATTGAGAAATTAGCTTAAGTAAAAGCTTGATTACAATTCCAATTATGCATAGAAACACTCCATTACACTTCACTCACTCTACTCTGCACTCAAATGATAGAACACTATGTGCACACTAGCACTTTCTCTAGAACTCATTCTCACTTCACTTCATTCAAAAAATAGCTCTTATATATTTGCTTCATGGATTTACATCAACAACTTAGTCGGCCAAAAGAAATATGAAAATGTAAAACATATACATGATATCAGCCCAAATTTACAAATGAATTTACAATGCAAATCAAACACCATTGGCCACAATATAATGAAGACCTAAAACAATATCCTTGAGTGTGCCAAACATTCAAATTTTAATCTCCAAGGATCCACAACACATTACAACCACCATGTTGGAAAAGAACATGAAAACCCAAACATGCAACAGAAAAATCACCAACCACAAGCACACCGATCAACGTGGATGTGCAACAAAGATAGAGAATAATATAGAAACATCCACAAGAATCACAAACCATCAGAAAAAAATCCACAACAACTGAGCTTACTGAAATCACACCAACTTCAATCAGGAAGACTAACTAAAGCCATAAAAAAACTGTCAGAACACAACTGTTCATAACACGATCAAATCTTCATGCAGACCTTTGAAACTTTTGATGGATAAACTAGATACACTTGGACTTAAACCCTTTAGTCCACAATGATTGATCATCAATGTACTAAGTAATACACCTTCATGACCTTCACTATTCTATTGACAACTTGTAACTCTTTCTTTAACAATTTTCTCAATCTCCTTGACATATCCAACTTCCAATACATCAATGTTAATAGTGTTGACATCAATGACAACCACATATCAAGAACACAACCACAACATCCAACACATATTTCATGGAAACCTAGCATAATGCAACTTACTAACCAATAGATCCATGTTGCTTATGAGTGATTTGGCTTAACATAACTTGCTAGTCCTCATGAGAGAATTATTTTATCTAACATGTATTTGAGATATGATGTTTGGAATTTGAGACAAATTTAAGAGATGAGATCTCTTTTCCTTTTTGAATTAAATCCTTTTAGTACTAACCTTGTGTTTGTGTTTGTGTTCACATGTTGTTTATGTATTGTGCTTTTATGCTTTGTTTTATCATGTTACATTCCATACATGTGTGTGTTCCTTTGCCATGGGATCTTGAATCTTGGGGGCTTTCATGCTTCCCTTAGGATTCAGTGTCATCCTATCTCTTCAAAATTTGGATAACTGAACTGAGCCTCTTGACTTATTCCTACTTTAGTGCGGGTCTAAGCATAAGTTCATACTCTCAATAAAGTGGGATGCTAACTATAGCATCCTAAATTTTCACCCTTAAAAATTTCACACTAGATTTTTCTCTCTCCTATGTGCTTGGACCTAATCATGCTCCTAATTTCCTAAATTATGCTATCCATGGCCCATTTTATCATTTATCAAGAAATTAAATGTAAAAATCCCAAGTAGTTATTTAATATTTTCCCTTCATACTTTAGATCCCAAAAAAGTGGGTCTAGACAAGGGCACTCTTTGTTATGAAATAACTTGCACAATAGAAGAATTTGATATGAAATATACTACAAATACTTTATACTAACTGAGAATAACAAGCCACTTTGAGGGGGCAAACCTCCAAATATCTTTAATGAGAACACACATCACAACTTGATGATGAAATAAGACTCACAACCTCCTATATATACCTATTTATGCCTAGGATATCACCTAGGACGACTTAGACACACCTATATAAGTCTTAGGCTGACCTAAACAACTAAATAACAATATACTAATGATAATATGGCTTAATAGAGAGTTAAGATAGCCACAAGCTGACTATTCATAACCTGATGTACACTAATATTAAGGGCATAGCATGCCCCCTTCTTCAAAGAAGCATTGTACTCAATGCTAATCAAGTTTTGATTCTTTTGAATGAACTCCTTGTCCTCCCATGTTGCATCTTCAACTGGTAAATTATTCCATTAGATGAGATACTCAGTGAGAGTTATATTCCTCAGCTTCTTTGTGCGCGTTTGACGAATGCACTTTGGTTCCAAAATGATTCTTCCTTCTTCATCGAGCTTTGGTAGTGTTGTTTGAGTGGGAATATTATGCCCAATTACCTTCTTCAAATAGGAAACGTGAAAAATTGGATGCATCTTTGTTGCTGGTGGCAACTCTAGCTTGTATGCAACACTACCGATCTTTTGCATGATTTGGTATGGACCATAATACCTTGGAGACAACTTATTATTCTTTTTTTTTTGCTTTAGTGAGATTTTCTTATAAGACTGAAATCTCAAGAAGACCCAATCCCCAACTTCAAAACTTCTTTCACTACAATGTTGGTATGCCTGTCATTTCATTCGATTTTGTGCCATGGCTAAATTCTCCTTGAGTCCTGAAAGTACTTGTTGTTGATGAAGCAAGTGGTCTTCTACCTGAACTCTTGGTGACACCTTTATTGATGATGTGATGGAAGGAGGATGATATCCATAAAGTTACAAAAATGGAGACATTTTTTATGAGCGATAAAAAGAAATGTTTACCACCATTCTGCAAGTGGTACCCAATCTACCCATTGAGACTATTTCTTTGAAGTGAAACAACATAGATATCCTTCCAAAAACTTATTAACAACCTTAGTTTTCCCATCTGATTGAGGGTTGTATGAAGAGCTATGATTTGATTGAGTACCCAAACATGATAATAAATCTTTTCAAAAGTGACTAGTGAAGATAGGATCACGATCACTAACAATAGCCTTAGGTGTACATGTAGCTTTTGGATATTCTCCAAAAAAGCTTTTGCCACTACACTTGTTGTAAAAGGATGTCATAATGGAATGAAATGTGGATATTTAGTGAGGTGATCAAATACTACCATGATGACATTATGACCTTTAGATTTGGGAAGCCCTATAATGAAGTCCATGGATACCTCTTCCCAACACTAGCTAGGAATAGATAAGGGTTGCAAGAGATCTAGTGTCTTAATTGTCTCCCCTTTATTCCTTTGACAAACCAAACATTCAGCCACAAATTTTTGAACATCACCTTTTAGCCCTTCCCAAAAAAAAGATGAGGTCGGAAATAAAATAGCATAGACAAAGTGACAACCAACACTTCTAAACTATTAGCCTCATCCAAACAAGAGAAAAAAATGAAAGCATAAAGAAAATAAAACATCAAATCAAAATACTCTGCATGCTTGAACTTGAATCACTTCTCTTGCTCTCTTATTTCTCCTTTTGCAAATATGCCCTCAAATTTGTAGTATAACTTGTTCAAATACCTACAAATTGTAAGCAGAAAGCTGGAGAAGAATAGCTATTAAGGTGAAAATGGAGGAGGAAGATTGCTTTTATAGAAAACCATTTGAATGAGATTAATCTTCTAGAAAGATTCCAAGATCAATGGATGGGATTGCATGAGAGGGATGTTATGAAATGGATGGTTGAGATTAAAACTCAGAAATGATGCCAAGATCAACGGTCCAAAATTGATGCACCAGAAATATGCCATGCAAGAAAAAGTTATGACGCTAACGCCTATGATGCCTGACAACTATCACAGACATGCAAGACATGCATGATGTGAAATAAATGAATGTTATGACAAGGGATTATGATAGAGCATATTTGACCAAGTGGTGCATAAATAATCTATTCAAAAATGAAGAGAGTGGAGAAAATGGACAAGTGGAAAATAAATTATTTATTCAAATTATCTATATTTTCATATTTCTTTTGGTCAACTAAGTTGTTGATGTAAATCCATGAAGCAAATATATAAGAGTGATTGTTTGAGCAAAGTGAAGTGCGAATGAGAGCTAGAGAAAGTGTAGTGTGTGCATAGTGTTCTATCATTCAAGTGCAGAGCAAAGTGACTGAAGTGTGAATGAGTGTTTATGTGCATAACTGCAACTATAATTAGGCTTTTGCAGAAGCTAATTTCTTAGTTCATACCCATCAGATTTAATATGAATTTCTATAAGACAGTGTGTCTTCTTTGGGCAGTGAGCCCTCTTCTATTTGAGCAGTGAGCTCTAGGAAATGTGATTGAATTCATGTGCATTCCCATTATGTCTCATTATACTTTTAACAGGGTATAATATTATGGACTGACATCCATCATGGTTTTTCCCTAACAAGGTTTCCACATGAAAAATTTTGGTGTTCTCTATGTCTGTGATGCGTTAATTGCTTATGGTTTATTTTTCATTCATCATATCTAAGATTAAGTTAAACTTAAGTTTGAAAGTTTAAATATTCTGTGACAACTAATTCACCCCCTCTCTCAGTTGTTTGTCCTTGCTTTTCCAACATATGATGGGTTTCACAAGGCTAGAAAGTTGTTTTATACTAATAGACTTATGAAACACATGGCTCCACTGGCAAGGAAGTTGTGGTATGCTAAGTAGCCATGTTAGAAATGGTGCTCAAGTTCATCAATCAACAAGTTGTGTTATGCCAAATCCATGGACTATCTAACAAAATTTACTTCAGGGAGCACACAAAGCTTAATGTCACAAGGTGAAACAAAGGATTTTGGCACCTCAAGACTCTCTAACTCCTCTAGGATTTTGGTAACTCTATAAAGATTTCAAGTTTAGAAAGCCATAAATAAATTTTCAAGTGAGTTTCCATGAGATGACAACTTCTACAACTTTGACAACTTCAATATTGTTGTTCAAGAGATCTTCAAGATTTTTTTTTGGTGAATGGTGGTTTTTCTTGGTTAAACCCCATTTTGTTAATCAAACTTTGAAATGAAATGAAATAGCATCAAAGGAAGGATGAATGAACAATTCAAAATCACAACTCACCAAACCCTTGAATGAACCTTGGAATGTAGATCTACAACTTGCATGAAATGACTTCAATGTATGTGTACCTTGAATCCCTATTTGAAACAATGCTTTGAAGGCATGAATGGATCATTAAACCTATATCATCATATTAGATTCAAAAATATGAATGATGCAAGAAGAATTTGATATGACAATTGGATGTTGATTGCTGCAATAATTCTTCACTAAATCTACTCGTGAATGCCTTGAATTTCTCTTGAAATCTAACTTTAGCTCTTGTAATTGAACATTTGGAAACTTGGATTGCTTTGATGAAACTAAGTGAGATTAACTCTTATTTGTAGATATGTATCCTTAATTTCCATAAATTCAAATATCATAAGCTAACATTTGAATATGGATTTGAATATGTTAAAATAGTGTCAAAAAAAATTTAGGTCTTAGGTCACTCACCTAGGACACACATTGCTCAATGAGAAGTGTTATGTTTAGGAATTAATGAATATCGGGTTTCCTCTTCAAAAAATACAATTAATTAGGCTTGGATTTGAATTAAAGGGGACAATTAAGGAAAATTAAGCTCAATTAATTAAGGGAGCCCTAAATATGTGTGAAAGTGTAAAGAGGTACACTCTACAATACCAAAAATAAGGCACAATTAAGTCCATTTTAATTAATAGGGCCCTAAACTTAATGTGAATATGTAAAATAAATAATACAACACTAAATTAAGGCATAATTAAGTTCTTTTTATTATTAATGCAAAATTAGGTTTGAAAATGTAAAAGGGATACATTTTTCTACACTACAACTATATATGGGTATGTGCAGGATCATGATGGGCCAAAAAGTGGCAATATGATGGGTATGTGGCTGATGACTTTTTTTTTAACCCAAAATTGATGAAACGAAATGGGTTTTTAAAGGAGATTCTTAGATTTCCACCAATATAAATTATGCTTTACTTTGAATTTAATACGTAATTATTATTCATTTTCTATTCAAATTATGACTAAAGTCCTGATTGATAGACTAATTGAAAATAATCTATAACTTTCAAACGGTATCACATTTTTTGAATCCAAAACATGTGTCGCATTCTATGCTTTGCATACTATAGGATTAAAACAATAAAAATTGAATTTCATGAATTTTTGACCAAGTTAAGGTGGTCAGACATACGAGTTTTTATATTTTTCAAAAGTTGTAATAAAAAAATCATAATTAATTATTTACTTGGAAAAAATTACAAAAAAATATGCATCACATCAGGATATGAGTCTTCTACTTATATATAAAATCTTATAAAAAATATTATCATTTTATAGTGGTTAGGGTGGTCAGACAGACACTTCTTATTTTTTCCTTGAAATTTAAGTACTACTGCATTGAAATTTAAAATTTTCACCAAATAGATTTCTTTTTTTTTAAACAAACCTAGTAGTTTAGAAACTATATTGAATTTTTTTACAAATTCTATTTTTACATATTTTTGAAATAATATAGATAACTTATTCAAATTTTTATGTCAAGCTCCGTAACTCTGATTTTTCTAATTTTTTTGCCACTTAAGTGCCTATTTTTTCCATGATGATCCTACACATACCCATATATCAAATGCACCAAAAACAATATCGAAAGCACAACTTTACTAATGAGATGCATTACTTTGCTTATTGAATGCACCATCCTGGTTATCATAAGTGCCAAAATGTAATTAGATACACCTGTTGGAAATTAGGATTGCACCCACTAACAAGTTGCTCCCTTGTTTGATCCTCCCGCAACATGGAAACACTCTTTGGTATGTGGGTGGACCAATCGATGAGAGTGAATCTCCAGATAAGGGATGGTTCCCTCTAGATAATCACCTAAAACTATGAAATTTTTTAGGAAAAGGGCAGAGAGAACGCTGAAAAAAAATAGAAAAATAAAACTATAGCTAAGATGATCAACTAGAAACTGGGGATTTTGACAAAACCTAGCCAACAATGATCTCAATTAAACAATAGTTCTCACGATTCACTTGCAGATAATCAGTTTATAAGTATTTTGCATAGAGATTTGAAGGAAATTGAGCACAACATGCAACCTAAACCAATTTATACTCCTTATCCACCATTCATAACAATAAGACAAAAGAAGGATTCAAAATTTTGAATCACAACAATCATCAAATTATCACTAGAAATGAATGATAAGAAAAGAGAAAGGAGAACTTTGCTACTTGTATTGAAACTGAAGGGACAAGATGTCAAACTCTAATTCAAAATTTTACAAAACTTTGTATGCAATACATAGGAGAGTAAGAAATTGAAAATGTGAACTCTGAGAAATTCAAAATTACTCCAATATATAGGCATACAGTGACCCATGATGCAAAAATAGAAAAGTCAGGCCCAAAAAGCAACTCATTTTGCATTTTTGAGCTCCACCAAAAAGCCTAAAAATCAGCCACCTAAACAACTCCAAATGGCATTAAATAATATAGAAAGTTGTCATCTCCCAAGGATTGATCCAAAAAGCTCCCAAAATTCAAGTTCCAACTGTCCAGAACTGAAAATAGAAGGCTCAAACTGCCACCTCTTTTTCAAATCCGCTTAGAACTAAAAATCAAAATAGAAAGTCCTGATATGAACTAAACTGCATCATCAAACTGCTTAAAATAACAACTGACTTAAGCAATTTATAGAAACATTGCTTAGCTAGTGTATTACAACTTGAAGTTTTTTCAAAAATACAAAATAGAAGGCTTGGTTATTACATATGATTTTTCTAATTTTTCCTCCAAATCCCTTAATTTTCCTCTTTTGATCTTCAGTTATGTTGATTTTTGCATCCAATTTTGCAAAAAATTGACATATTACATACAATTCTCTTTTACATGGTTGATTTTTTATATAAAAAATTGTGACCATGGGATATATGTTGATATCACAAAATACTAAGTCATATGAATGACTTAACTTAGTAACAAGGGGCCATAGTGCTTATTATTTTCTCATAAAATCAAAAAGCGAGGTATAAGGTTATTTGATTTTCTTTAAAAACTAAGGAAAAGTAGCCTAAGGCATGTCGACCTAGGCATGACATTTTAAACAAGGCATAAATAGAGGCTTTTGATTTTGAAAATCAACATGATGAAATACTCAAGCCTGAATTAGGGAAACCTTTGCTAACCCTCAAACAAAACATCGAACCGTAATGTTTCATCCATTCATTCGCATCATTCAAATTGGAAAGAAAATTACTCTGTTCCTCCATGATTTAGGGTTTGATCCCTTGAGCTTGAATCTTGGACCTTCTCTGCCATTTCTCTTTGCAACTTGCTGGTAAATTATTCTCCTCTATATTTTGGTGCATTTTCACTTCATTCAATGGAGAATAAATGGCCTACAGGCCGCAGCTAAGATTAGTTTTTTTATGGACTGTTGTGTTTGTTGTGATGTTTTTGCCATGAGGCTTTGTTTGAGCACTTGTGAAGTTTTTTTCTATGGGCTTGTGATGTTCTTCTCTAAGAAAATATGAGGGTAAGCTCTATTCTCTATTTCCACAAGCATTTCCCTCCTAAATAAAGCTTATTTAAGCTTTCTTTTACAAAAATATATGAAGTTTTGAAGATTATTGAGCTTGACCATTGTTCTAGCCATGGCCATACTGTACATTCTTTCACTTTTTGTTGAATGAAAAATTATGACATTTTTGTTGAATAAAAACATTTTGTGAGCTCTCCATTTCATGGGTTTTCAGAACCCCTCTAGGTCGTGACTTATAGCTTTAATTTCACCATTTTTCCCCTAGTTATATGTTTGGTTCATGAAACACATTTAAAGTGAATATATTTCATTCAAAATCTTCCCTTAATGGGGTTCCATATTCTCCAATGGTTGTGGCATGTAGCACTTCAGTTCACTATTCTTTGAAGATACCCTAGCTAAGAGCTTGACATATATTGTGTTTTGTATTCTGAAGCATTTTAATGAAATCAATATGGTTTGAAGGCTCAATCTGAGCATTTACACTTGTCTATATTATAAAACCCTAGCACTGAAGCACAAAATCACTGTTCAAAAAATATTCACCCCATTCTTTTCATGCTCAACACCTATAGCTGAAGCTTGTTTGTTTGCTTTCATAGTGCAAATTTCTCTTATCCTAGAGATCATGGAAATTTTTCCCTATTGTATTGTTTTATATTTTCCCATCACGATTCACATACTAAAGCAATCTTTGGTTCTAAATATCCTTGAAATGCATAAATGTAGTGAAGCTTCACTTGATTGATGTTTCTCATTTACTTATCAAATCAAATTTCCTATTCCATGCAAGTTTTAACTCATTGTTGAACATAAATTGAAGCAAACATTGTACACTTTCTTACTTAGTGAATGCATACAATAGCTTCTTTTGTTCTCCAAATGAATGCTTCACTTTTCCTTACTTGTCTTGCAATGCTACACTCAGCTATATTCAACTCAGAACTTGGAAATTTTACTCCTTACTCAGCTTCACATTGCAAAAAAAGAGACAAGGAAATGCAACAGATTTGAGTGTTATGTCTACTGATTAATGATGTTTCTAGTAGCTCATTTGCAACCTCTTTTCATAGTTCTCATGCACTTTTTTTTTCAAAGTACATGCACATTCTACTTTTCCCACCATAGTTTTATGCTTCATAAAAACATTGAATCATGCAATAAAGCTCCTTTCATAATTGTGGCACCATAATACTGAAATAAGCTTAATTTTTTTTGTAGATTAGCTCCATGTATGTTGCTTTTCCAAATGCCTTCTTACTTACAGCTACTTGTGACTTAGTCACTAATGGAGCCAAGCCTTTCTTCTGTACTTTTATGCATTTTCCTTCTCTTTGATAGCAACATGATGATATGAATGCACTATTTTCATAGAAGATTTTGAAATATGAAGCACTCTGATTATGATGTTCTCGGAGCTTTATTTGCTTCAGCTATAGTTTATGATTATAAACAAGGCATAATGTATTCTTGTTCACTATCACATTATGTAATCATGCATTTGATCACTCATGATCTTCAACTCATTGCACCTTGGGAGTTGATCATCCTGAATGGTGAACTATTGAGCTCACATGACATTCTTGAGCATCTTGGACATGTTCCTTCATTAGTCCCTCTTGGAATGATTGAGGAAAAGCATGTCATGTCTCAACCCTTGTGGGAGCCCATTTTACACCACATGCTTTATGATATTCAATTTGGATTAGCAACATGATTTGTCCTATACCTGCACATGGAAACAAACAATGTTAGATAAAAAACAATATATTATCATGATGTTTCCTCTTTGGCTTTTGTCACTTTTCTTGTTCTTGCTCAATTGTTTTCAATGTATCATTAGCAACATTCTCCATTATTATTGATAATTCACATAGGCATGTTCATAGTCAGAGCTCTAACAACCTTTTGAATATCTCTTGCAGGTTTATTAGGAGCTCGGAGACAAGGATGGTGCACCATTGCCGAATCAATTTGAAGACTTTTAGGCAATGATGATTATGTTCATTCTTATGTGTCTTCTTTTCTTCATCTTTAATAGTGTAGAATGCTTTTGTTGCTACATTTACACAACTATTTCCCATGACATGTGTGGGAACCTAATTCTCCTTTTAACTCCAATGAATACAATTGCAACATTTTGTAAATTACTTGTTTCAATTTCTTTATTTATTTTGCAAACAATGGATGAGACATTGTGAAAAAATAAAGCACCTTTTACATTCCATTCAACACTAAATGCTGCAATTAATATATGTCATATTGAAACACACTTCATTTCTTTTAAAAAATTGAATATATCAAATGCTACAATGGTTAAAACCAGCAGAAGTAAAATTGAAACCCATTACCATACAGAATAGATGAATAATGGGTATTTTATAGATTTCAAAGATATTAGATCAATGGTGTAGGATGTGAGATGAGATCAATGGATGAAATTTTTTGAGAGATCATGAGGAACATGCATGTGACATGTGTCAAGATGAGGGGTTATGATGAGGAGTTAAGCGACTGCATGAATAAAAGGACAAACTATATAGAGGATGAAGTGGAAGTGAGTGAGAGTAAACCAAGGTTTCTTTTTAGTCATCTCATTAAATTTAGAGATGGTATCTAAATTTAGAGTTGGAGGCATAAAAATAGAGTGATATATTTAGCAAATAAATAAAATAATTTTTTATTTTTTTTAGGTGAATGTGGAAAACTTAAACTAAATAATTTTGGAGGAATAATTAGCTAATTAAGTAATTAAAATAATTTAATCATGTTGGATGAGAGGAATAATTATAAATTTAATTAAATTATAATAAAAATTATTTAATTAAATTTGATGAGTGAAAATGGTTAAATAATTAAATAATTAAAAAATTATTTAGTTGAAGAGGGAAATGTGATAGCTTAATCAAATAATAATAAAATATTTAATTAATAGTGATGAAGGGGTTGATTAGTGATGATGATGGGAAAGGATGTTGTATTTAGAAGAATACATTAGACATTTTTAGGTGTCTACAATTTCAAAGTTGTTGGAATTACAAATAATAATGATACTTATGCTCACAATATAGCCAAAATGGATTTAAATATAGTTGAAAGAGTGGTTTTGTTTTTTGACTAAATTAGGGCCTAAAGGTTTGGACATTCAATATTATTAGTTATATTGAGATATACTTTCAAATGGGTTAAACCCTAGTAAGAAAATAGAGGATGACCATAACTAATTCCATTAAAAATAAAAGAGAATGAGAAAGATTAAACTAATGATTCTAATAAACATATCGAGTTTAAGAGTCATTTCCAAATAGTTTAATACTGAAGACCATGGCCTTAATGGCTTGTTGGTTACTCTCTTAAAAACTCACCAACCCTAGCAAAAAGAGATTTAACAAAACTTCATCTAAACTTTATTATCATGAAAAATATGAACTAGGTTCACACTTCATTGGCAATGAATAATTTAATCTCTCCCTAATAATAACATCAAACTATTGTTTTCAACCCCCACAATTGCCAAAGTGATGTAGGGATTCAACTCATGCTAGTTCCTACTTATTTCGAAGGTAACATCTTTTGTGAAATTAGTAAGGGTTTAAATTTTTATGTGCTTCTATAATAGGGTGTCTCCATGACAGTTTGTATTAAAGTAGAAAAGTATTTTGGTCACACTAGGGTTTCTTTTCTTTGCCACATTTGTTGTTGCAAATGCAATAAATTGAATTTGATGAATATGATAGCATTGTAAAGCATTACAAATTCCTTTTAATGGTATTGTTTAATGTTATACCTGGATTGATGCAATTTTGTGAGGGATTCTTAAGAATACTCTATTATTAATTTCACTCATTTCATATATGTAAATATAAAGATGAGTAATATAATTTATAGTTTTTATTATTCTTCTTGTGATAAGTTGTGACTCTAAACCCTAATAGATAGGCATTGGTCTTGAGAAATATAGTTTTTATTATTCTTCTTGTGATAAGTTGTGACTCTAAACCCTAATAGATAGGCATTGGTCTTGAGAAATAATGATTTAATCACCTACTTGTAAAAATGAACAAAATCATTCACCCATAGTTTAGGATTAAAAGTAGGTTTCTTTGTAGTTCATGATTTAATAGTTAACTAGGGAACATTATTAGTGAAGCTCATCAATTTATCTATATGTGATGATCATGTCAACTTTCCTGCACCTTGCACTCCTTCTAATGGTGCCTATATTAGCTATGTGAGAGGTCATTATGCAATTGATTAGTTTTAAACTAGTGATAACCTTTGGGGTTAAACTTACATTGGATACACCTATGATTTTCATACATTGCATTATGTTTTACAGCCTACCATCCTATTAATCAACATTTAGGAATAACCCCTGGATCTAAGTTGAGCTTGAAGTGTAGGAGATTTTATCCACACTTATTAATTCACCTTAAGTGCTCCTTAATTTTTCAATTAACCTTTATTTTTCCTTCATGAATGACAACCATTGGTTGTGAAGGTATGCTTATGTTTTGGGATTTCAAAGCAATGGTTTTATGACCCAATAGTGAGAAAGATGAAAACTTGTTTTAGTGCTGCAAAATGGTCCTTACAATCTAGTGTATTGTTTGTGTGTAGATCTTTTGACACTTGAGGAGCAAAATGACACAATAATTCTTATGTGCTTACTATTCTCATAAATTTTAAGCCATATGTATTTCTTATTTGTCTCTCTTTTTTTACCAATTGAATGTGTTCATTATTTAAGACCATTATACCACCTTAACTCTTGACATTTCTAACCACATCATTCCAAATTATAAATTTTTTGTATCCTTCAAAATAGTGTCTTCCACCCATCATACTCATGAGTTTCCATGAGATATATTATGTCTCTTCCATCAAAACTAAACCCTAGCGTAAATCTGCTTCTCCATGAATGTGCTCTAGAGGGGCTCTACTTGCTATTTGCCCTAAAGACCGAGGCTAAAAAACAATCAGTCAATTTTGATTTAATAACTCGCGAAAGCGATGTACTTCGACGAAAAAATCTTGTGTCGTGGTGGAAAAGAATAGGATCTGTCCCACGCCTGTACGTTCTAAACTTTGGGTCTCTTCCGATTAGAAAGGAAGCGCACTAAATGAGTGCAGTACGATATATTCGAGGGTATACCTATCTAGGAAAACCTTATATTCTAGGCTGGTCAAGGCCCCTTGTCTTACACTATCACTATTTAAAGCAATAACGAAGTATATGAGTATTCGCGCACAGCGAAAGAAAGAGTCGGGAAAGCAAAGAATTAAAAGTCTTTTCGTGGGGTATGTATGTTATGTGCAAAGGTTAGACTACGGAAGTTATTATTGGTCATAGTCAAGTTGAGTGTGTTGTTTATCATGTTTAGGTTAGATTATGAAAGTTATTATTGGAGGTCATAGTCAAGTTGAGTGTGTTCTTTATCATGTTTAGGTTAGATTATGAAAGTTATTATTGGAGGTCATACTCGAGTTGAATCTACATTATAGACAGTGAGGAACTAAGACTATGAATAGGAAGAAGTTTTCACATTTCATTTATGTAGATTTTGGCCATGGAGATGAGAGGAGGCCTATTTGAAGGTGCTAGATGAATTTCTCAAGGCTATGTCTTTTCACAAACATATGCTTTTGCTAGATTGGAGACAAAACAAGAATGAGGGAGGATCAAGGAGTGAGATTTTATTGTTCTAGTGTACCTATTTGGTAACGTAATGCTTGTACACTGTTAATATGGTGGTATGAGGCAAGAGACTGCACTTTTTCTAGAACTTTCCCCATTATTGAAGGGTTTCTTAAGTTGATTTCAATGTTCTATCTCATTTGTGTGTATGTTCTTCTTGGTTGTGTTTAATTCTATTTCACATTCAATAACACAATGATTCTAATTGGATAATTGAACTAGTTTATTCTAATTATTTGGATTGTAATTGAGTGTTTGAATTGAGAAGAGGTTTACATTTGTAACCGGATAAGGGACTTGAGATATAGCTTCATATATATTTGTGGATCATGTTTCTCACATATCGATGCATTCAATCCCTACCTTGAGATCTACAATTTCTTGTTCTAATTGAATCGCATGATGCTTGAAATTGCCCCACAAATTTAAAAATTTAAGGGTAATCTTGAACACCACAAGAAAATTAAAATTTAAAATATTTTGACTCTTTTTTTTTATTGTTAAAATCTAACTAAAAAAATATTTGTGATATACTACTATATCTAATTGTTTTAAGGCATTCAATGTAGAATTAATTAATATTTTAGAGTAATGAGTCAATATACTTAATCCCTTACAATATAAAAATAATATATTAATTTCTAATTTCTAGAATAAAGATATTAAGTCTAAGACTTTATAAATTTTATCAATGTTATTAATACTATTCTAGCTCAAGACTCCATTGATCTTGACGAAATAAGTTGTTTAACTTTAATTTATCTATGGTTTACAAATTTTTCAATTATTTAATTTCATTTGTGATGGTGGGATTGTTAAAGATTAAACTTTGTTTGATCCATGAGTATGCGAAAAATGTTGTTATTGAAAGAGAGGATCAATAGCAAATATTAAACAATTTTAATGAATGTTATCAAATTTAATTTAATTCAAATAAAATAGAATAGTTTAACAAATATTTTTAATCGAATATTTTATGCAAATGTTTATTGAATTTTCTAGTTCAATAACTCTATTAATCAATTATTATTTTTTCATACATATTTATGTTTTCCCATATAAATAGTAATGAGAATCTTTTTAATTTGATATTTATGACAAAGGTAGAATAGACATCCATGAAAATACATAGTAGAAAAATGACTATACTCACTTGGAATATTGCCTCAAAGAAGACATCAAAACTTGGAGAAAATGGCCTAGCCAATCCAACAAACACAAGAGAATAACATGTAGTAGCCCTAGGAATAATCATTGATAAAATTTAACATAGAATTTTCCTTATTCCTTCTTGTAAGATGAGAATACATGAAACAATGCAAAGGAGAAAAATAATGTTTTAAAAGAAAATGTCAATATATCAAAATAGTTGTCAAAAGTTAGCAAAAAAAATTAAAGACATTCTACATGAAACAAGAGTTATTAACACCTATCAAACCAAAATAATGGAGGAAGAAATTTTTATCGGTATTATGTTGAATACAAAATGGTGTAGCTTGCTTTTAATATATATTGTGAAGTATCAATTCCTCCAGTCTCCCTCTTACTGCTTAATATGGAAATTCCCATCATTTTCCTTAACATCTCAAAATTCTCTTTTGAAATTACCTTGGGATATATATTAGAAAATTTATCATTAATTTTATAAAACCTCAATTCCACATTATTGGTGTGAATATGGTATTTTTCCTAACTAGTTCACCTAGTAGGTCTTATTCATGTGTTAAGATTACTTAGGTCCTAGGAATCCTTCTTGAAGTCTTAGTTGGCATTAGATATTATCTTATCTTGTCATTTAATCCTTGTGTCCTAAGTCATGGGTATGTGCAGGATCATCATGGAAAAAACAAGCCCTTAAGTGGCAAAAAAAATAGAAAAATCAGAGTTAGACAAATTGACGTAAAAATTTGAATAAGTTATCGATATTATTTCAAAAATATGTAAGAATAGAATCTATAGAAAATTGAATGTATTTTCTAAACTACTAGGTTTATTTAAGAAAAGAAAAAATCTATTTGGTGAAAATTTGAAATTTCAATGCAATATTACTTAAATTTTAGGGAAAAAATAAGAAGTGGGTGTCTGTTTGACTACCCTAACCACAATAAAATGATAATATTTTTTTATAAGATTTTATATTTAAGTAGAGGACTCATGTTTGGATGTGATGCATGTTTCTTTGTAATTTTTTTCCAAGTAAATAATTAATTATGAATTTTTCACTACAACTTTTAAAAAATACAAAAACTCATATGTCTAAGCACCTTAACTTGGTCAAAACTTCACGAAATTCAATTTTCATTTTTTTAATCCTATAGTATGTGAAGCATAGAATGTGACACATGTTTTGGATTCAAAAAATGTGACACTGTTTGAAAGTTATAGATGTTTTTCAATCATGACTTTAGTCATAATTCAAATAGAAAATGAATAATAATTATTTATTAAATTCAAAATATAGAATAATTTATATTGGTGGAAATTTGAGAATGTCTTTTAAAAATCCTTTTCATTTGAACATCAATTTTGGGTTAAAAAAAGAGTTGTCAGCCGCATACTCTACACATACCCATCATATCGCCACTTTTTGGCCCATCATGATCCTGCACATACCATCATTTAGCATTATTTGTCTCATGAAATAGTATTTATACAACTATCATGATCTTATCTAATCCTATGTCTTACCTTAGCTATATAACCAAGGGGTTCTCATGTGTAAACCATAACACTCATAATAATCATAATATATTATTTACATCCTTTTATGGAATAAAGTTATTCTCTTATAGATGATCTCTCCTATGCTTTCATGAAATTCCTACATCTTGGGTGGCTATAATCTTTAGCCAAATCTTGCATGGTATAGAGAATTATATACTAAACTCTTACAAACGTGTCCCTTAGCCACAAGATTTCAGATAAAATGGTGGTTGATATCAATGTGCTTCAACTATGGAAGACATTATTTTTTGTGATAGCAATTTCTTATTTATTATTATAATAAATAACTATTGGATTTTTTATCTCTACCTTAAATATAAACCATAACTATATTCAGCCAAATTTCTTGAGAAGATGATAAATTTGCAACAATGATGCTAATTTTGCAACAATATATTTATATTTGTTAAAGACATATATGTGTATATAATTTTTTTAAGACCAAAAAATGAGACCTGGTCCAAAACTAAACAGGTAACCTGAAGTAATTTTATTATCATCAATATATCTACCTAATCATTATCTATATACAAAACCAATCTAAGGTTTTTTATGTAGATGTATACAAAATTCCAAAATTACTTATACCACAAACATACATCATAATCCTTCTCATTGTAATAAAATGAATTTTACTTGGGTTTTTCATAAATCTTGAAAAAAATAACTACATGATATCTAGTGTAGTAGTTGTAAGATAAAAAAAACTACCATGCAAACTCCTATACAAATGTTTCATTTACCTTTTTGGAACCATCATCTCTAACCAATTTCTCATTTATTTTTAAAAGTGTCTTCTAAAGGGCACACAATCTACTCAGATGGGGGGGTGGTTGAGCCAGTAGATCCAAATAATTATAATAATTCTAGAAACCTTAACAACCTCTTTAAATATTTTCAACATGAAGAGCACTAAACCATATAAGCTAGTATGTTAAGCAATTAAAGTAATACACAAGATAACACATAACACTATATTTATAAGTGGAAACCTAGAATGGGGAAAACTAGGCGAGAATCTCTCACAAGCCAGAATATAATAAGGAAATTTCATAATATGAAGTAGGAACCAACCTACAGGAGACACCAATCCCCACCAGAACAAGGACACCAATCCCCACCAAAATAAAATAATAGGTAGAAAACTAATCCTACGAAAACATAAATAATGGTTAATTTGAGATATGATAGCAACATTAACTCTAATACTAGAACACTCTCTTTTCTTCATGCTATGACAAAGCTATAAATCCCACTCCTTGTACTTTCACTATAATTACTAATTACATTTGATTCACTTATTTCTTCAATATAGATTACATTACTTTGTCAGTCAATTCTTTCATACAATGCATCTGAACATTTGAAACATATACATGACACTACAATAACACTCTTCTATGTTATCCAAGGATCCACACCAACCTAGACAACATAGGATGTACCTAAATTAAAATTACATGAAACATGTAATACACAGGTCCAATCTTCGTGCCAAAATCACTTAACAACTTGCATCACCAAGGGAACCTTAAACAGGTCCTATCCTCACTCCTCAAGATTGAAAAGAATTTTGGATGCTTGTATTTAATGTCACACTTGCCTCAAACTTGGAATATCTTGATGAAGCTTCTGATACAAAAAACCCCTCGCACATTAAGCCACACCGTCGAAAAATTAGGAAACTGGTAGAACTAGTGTAGACATACTCTCCTTCCAAAGTACAGAGCTACAACACATTTCTAAAAGAAATGACACCCATATTAAATAATCTCTTTGCCCAAAAGGTATCCTTCCAGAACACCTCATATATTTTTTACTACAACCTAACATGGTATAAAGAATATATGAACTATCTAAAGGTAGTCACACCATACCAACATGATACAAGATATGATAGATTAGATAGTCTACACAATGTCAAACAACACAACCAAAAAATTTAGATGCTATGAATACTTGTACTCCCACAATATTTATTAATCTTTTAAAACCTTCACTCTAATAGCCTTGACACCCTTTGATAACCACTATTAGGCACAATGACTTGTTGAAATCAGTTTGATATCAATGACAACCTATACTCAACAATATCCCCCTTTTTCATTGATGGTAAGACATAAAAACAGCAGAAAGAATAAATCTGAATGATTCATGTGTTGTTCCATTCACTCCCCCTATGAAAGACATGACATTAAAGAAAAGAAATAAAGTAATATTTATACTTTTTGAGCAATTCAACATTCATCTTCTCCATATTTAGATTTTCCTCAATTAAGATCTTTATCCCCCTATGATGGAAATATTAATTTTGAGAAATTCAATATCTTGATCACTTTCTCCCAAGCACAATTTCTCCCAAGATAGTTATTCTTTCTAAGAAATTCAACATTTGGAGCCCACTTTCTCCCCCTTTGACATCAATCACAAAGGATCAACAATTTCTTCCCCTTAAGTGATATTGCAACATCTAAAACCCTATTTTTCGATAGACTTTGCTTGAGTCCTTGTGCCACAAATTGTAAACAATAGTTTGCAAGAGCACCAACCCTTCTTGTATCAGGGATACCAAGATCCCCCTCACCCTGTGCTTTCCTCTTGAATAAAGAAGAGGGAGTAATAATTCCCAACTTATATTGGAGAAACTCAAATGTTTCCTTTGGAATCAGCTTCATGAATTTTTGAAAC